>VYZQ01061784.1:17246-45537 GCA_013400655.1 Mystacornis crossleyi | reverse complement strand
CCCCCGCCGTGTGTATATCACAAAAGTTCACGCACTTTTCAAGCAGTGTGTTGACTTAACCGGGACCTGTCCTCCCCAGCTTCGGAGCCTGGTGCAATAGGTAACAAACAGCCCCTTCCCATGGCAACACGGTTTAATGCCCGTGCACGAGGGCAGTGGGAGGACTCCAGCGAGCAAACGCGGCGCTGAGCCTCAGCTCGGGAAAGCAGCCAGGATGATGCAGAAAGTTTAGAGGGGAAGCAGAAAAACAAACAGAAAGGAAACACAGCAAAGTATCGGCAGTTGTGAGGGGACAGAGAGCAGCACCGCTACGTTTCCCTCCCCATCTGTGTCTGGTACAAACCTCAAACCCCTTGGCCACCAGAGCTCTACCCAGCATTGCTTTGCTCTTCAATGCTCTCTTTGTAACATTCTTACGTTTAAACAAAGCTGACACCATTGAAGCCCAACTCCATAGCAGAAGTTCACCCAGGTATTTTCACTAAGCCAGCTTGTTTAGGGAAAGACTTGGCCAGCCAAGGAGACAGCTTGCTGAGTGCTGTTGAATTGCGTTATCTAAGATGTGTTGCCACCTTTGGGACTGAGAGCAGATATTGCAAAATGTCTGTTGACTCCCTGGTAGCAGCACAGGGCTGGCACACTGGGCCAGGCTGTGCCAGTGCCCCAGAGGGATGAATTTGTTCTGTGACCTCCCCGCAGGTTTGGGACACCTTGCTTCACAGGCTGTGCTGGCGCAAGACCTCACAAGGAGCCAGAAGCAGCTCACGCAAGCACCGGCACACCTCTGCTGTGCTGACATGTGCCCAGGCCAGCACCTTTATCCCATGCAGGAACAGGCCCTGCCACATATCCTTCTCCTGCCTGAGGCAAAGCGAGATCCTGCTGCCTGGCCACGGCTGCCCAGAGGGGGCGGGGAAACACAGCCCTGGGATGCTCCCAGCCAGGGCCACCACCGAGGCTATCGGGTCCCCCGACGCTGAGAGTAGGAGGGGAAGGCAGGGAGAAGATGTCTGTTCCACAACAGCTTGGATTCGGGAAGGGGAGAGAGCTGGAAGCCCCGTGCTCCCGCGTTTCTGGGGCAGGCACAAACAAAAACATCCTCGAGGGCAGATGTTTGGAAAGGAAGCAAAGCACGCAGCTCCACTTCTGCTAACTTACGCCAGACCAGGAAAGCAGCTGAGTGAGGCATGCAAAGAACAAAACCTATTCACCAAAGACCTTCACACTGCCCGAGTGAACGGCAATATACTCCCTGTTTACCTTGACCCTCCCTCAAAATCAGCTATTCTTTGCTGATTTTTTTAGGTGTTACTAATTTAAAAATACTCATAGGATTTGAAGATATCCTTTTAAGTACTCTTTTACAACCTCAGCATTTTAGGGTGAATTATTATTGTGTATTTATAGTTTTGTACAGAAATTCATTGCACATTCTCAGTTTTTCTAATCTCAGCACAAATCCCTGATGGGTCATCTTGTCCTACCACCCATCCCAGAATTCCATACAGCTGTACTGGGGCACATATGCTGTTAAAGCAGCCAGCAAAGTTATAAAGATTGCAAAAGGCATCCTGATACCATGTGAGATGATTCAGTGGTTTGAAACTCAGAAGTGAGCAACAGGGGAGAGTCTGGAACACATTTTGTGCTAAAGTGCTTCAGATAGGTTGCTACGTACCATTACAGAAAAACTCATAACAGCCAGTGCTATGTGACTAACACTACGTAAATCAACACGATTCAAGTAGTCATTTTCACTAACCATACTGAGAATTACGTTTAAAAGTGTTATCATTTTGAAATGCTTTTGAGGAAGATATGAGAGGCCGGTCTTGCCAATAGCTTAAGCAGATGCAGTTACTGTGCACTTTTAAGTCAACAGGGATTTTGATCCCTTTTTAATTTTTCACATGCAAGATTTAAAACCCCAGCTGTGGCTGTTGTCCAGGACAAGGTCGAGGGAAAATACATGTTCTCTCTATGTTAAAGAATTTTTTAATGTATTTGTATTGGGAAATTCTTCTGCTTGCTTAGTAGGAAGGAGGGACTTGAATTTAGTAGAAAGGTAAGAGGTAGGATGTGCTTATTGAAGTTCCTTAGAAAATCACTAGTACACTATGTTACAAACCCCTGACAAATTCCATCTCCCATGGACAATGGAGTTTTATTGGAACTTACTCTGTAGTTTGTCCACTGACTCTTCACCCTCTCAAGGTGTTCTACGCAACTGCAGCAAAAAGGAACCACTCCCATACGTCTGGATGTGAAAGCTGTGTGCATGCTGAGATCCCACTGCTCAAATGCTTGGGATCTGAAGGCAGGGTAGAAGCAGTGACCTGATGATAGAGAGCTGATAATGAAGGAGCAGTAATAAAGAATTTTGTGAGGAGAGTTGTAGTGCAGCAGGCAGGAGCAGAGCTGGGCATGGGAAAAGAAAGGAAGAAAGAGGGAAATGAGCTGTCAGCAAGATGACTCATCTAGAGTGCAGGAAATAGGGAAAACCTCATTTCTGGTCCTTATGGCTTCTCGCACACTGTTGCACAGATTCTTAGTTCTTCCTCACCCCCACCCCTCTGTGCAGTAACACAGTTTAAAGATGAAAGGTAACATGCACTCCTGCCTTATCCCATCTCACATAACACGCAGATTGGCAGTAAGGATGGCCCCCTGGGAGTACTCAGCAGAGAGATACCATTATGTATTTCTCTACACGTAATTACTAATTACACAGTCCTGAGACAGATGCCAAGATGTTTTGCGTTTGCACAGAAAGCACCTGGGGAACCTCGGAGTAAAAAAAAGTCAACATTCAGTGGTGTTTGGGCATCCAGTTTAGGCAGAGTTTAGTCAGCTGAACAGGAGAATTCAAAATCTGCTTTTCAGCTTCCACATCTAGGGTCCAGGTTAGAACTTCCCTGAAACCTATCCAAATTTCCAAGTGTTCACTTTGCACGGCTAGCTGGTATTTCATTAACTTGGGTGTTTATATAACATTAGTAGGAAACCATGTCATTTCAAGGTGAGTTTTATAAAGATATGTATTAGTAATACTGACATTATTTTGCTTCTATTTACAGTTTTGATAAGAGAAGAGGCAAGCCCTGCTGGACTGCTAAAATGGCAAAAGTTTTTCTACCATCAAAAGGCCACTTATAGCCGCTGTTAAATACATCATCCTTGGCTTTTTGCTCTATAGGAAAATGAGCAAAACAAAGGGTTGGGAATTCTGATCAGTACACCCAAAGTCACAAGGGAACAGGAGGAGAGACAACACCTCTGTTTTGCAGTCTTGGGAAACGTTATAGCCTCAGGGGACGCTATCTTCAGTAGGATCCAATATTTTATCATAGGATCAGATGTTTAAATGAATCATTTTGTCTGAATTGCTGCTAGCCATAAAACTTGAGTTACTAAAACATATGATAAATATATCTACATTGCAGGAATGATGGTAACACATGTAAGCTGGATCCAGTTTTCATGGGCAACCACAGCAGGAAAGACACAATAGCCTTTGATGATGGAAAATTGTTTAAGCAGGTTAACATCTACATAGCCTTGGATTCTCTGCTGTGGTTAACTGCATTTGATTTTTGTATGCAAAGACAGCTAAAAGCCTTCACCACAGGCCTCTATTTCCTCTCTTTGGGGGAAGGGTAAGCTCCTAACACGGACAGAAGTGATATTAAAAGTGTACAACCACACTGTAAATTGCACTACTGATAAAAAAGAAAACAAAAAAACCAAACCCAACAAACAGACAAAAAACAACAACAGTAATGCAAATAGGCAAGCCCAAAATGCAGTATTTCTTGGAAGAGGTTAACTTACAGGAAAAGACATCTAAGGTCGAGATGTATGATTTATTGCAATTAATATTGAATAGTTTGTGGTCAACAGAAAAATGCACAGATGAAAACATAAAATATGACACTGTCAAGTTCACTTTCTTAATTCATTTTGTTCTAGTACTTATTACCCACAGGGAAGTTAGAAGTGAGTGATTTTTTGGGTGGTTGAGAAAATTTTAGAAATCTGACCACACAAACTCAGGTTTCAAATAATCTTCTCAAAGACACAGTGTTTTCCCTCATGATGCTTCTTTCTTTATACAAGGGATGCTGCTTTTTTTTTTTTAGATTGTAGTGTGGAGCTTAACATGGAGCAGGATCTGCAGCAGTGACCCTGGAGTATAAGGGCACTGTGAGAAGAAGGGGGTTAAACACATTTCTGGGCCTGCCAGATTGCTCCAGGGACAGCACAGGGTATTCCCCCTTTGCAGAGCACACATACTCAGGTGATCATGGTGCTCTGTGTGTCCCTGATATAAAACCATACAGTGCCCATTCTTGAACGGTGTGCACAGTTCTGATTTCCCAATCTTAAAAAGGTATAGGAGAGCTAGAAAATAAGCAAAGAAATGCTACCTATATGATCCTAGCCATAGGGGATATCTCCTGTATTAGGAATAAAGACAGTTAAACAGACAAGCACAATTCAGCCTGAGGACAGAGAATACTGGTGGAGATTTGACAACAGTCCTACAGTCACCAGTGATAGAAAGGATGAACAGGGAGCTATAGCTTTCACAGCCTTCCTGAGCTATGAAAATGCTACTGCAGCTACAAGTTTACAGGGGTTTAGAAAGGAACTAGACAGATCACTTGAAGGAAAGACCTCCAGAAGAAAAGGCCACCCATTTCAGAGTCCAGTCTGTCCCCACAGCTATTTTGTGCATTTCAAGCAATCCAGAAAACCCCTTTTCTATGTAAGTCCATAAAAAGCCTTATAGGCCTTATTATTTCAACATGCAAGACAGAATTTTTCCTACTCTTTGTATCTTCCAAAGCAAGCCCAGCAGAAGACTGTCAAGATTATGTCCTTTCCCTTTGCTAAACTGCAAGAAGGTCAATGTGTTCACTGTAGGAGCTGCAGTTGGCATCCAAAGCAATTCAGAGACCAGGAATTGACAAAAGCTGGAAGCATCTGGGCTGTCTCCAGCTTCTAAACTCAAAGCTGTACCTGCAGTTGCAGGATCCAAATACTTCAGAGGTGAATACCTCCTTCTGGAAAATCCCCGTTACATAAATGGAAAGTAGTACGTAGGCACACACAGAGGTACATACCAGTAGAGGAATGATGAGTACTCATAAATGTATTTGAGAATATTTCGCCCTAAATTTTTTCTGGATAGATAAAGCAATCATTTCCCTCAGAATAAACCATTTGTCAGCTTCTATTGTATGTTGCAGTGGTGTGCATGCAGCTGTCATCCTTGAATACTGAATGTTTCTCAAGGGTGGTATTTTCTGTCTTGTTCTTAGCAAGTATCTCTGCTTATAAAGAATCCTGGAAAAAATCACATGAGAAAGTGAATAGATTTTATTTCTGTGTGTGCTCTACAACACATTTTCATGCATTTACGCTAAATCAGGCCAGTTGATAAAATCGTAGAGTGCTGATGAGAAGAAAAATGGGATATTATTTGAATATTATGGATAAAATTAATGACTGTAGAAAATGAAGGCATTTAGAAGTGGTCTTATACCTTAACTGAAAGCCCAGGAAGTAGCAGAGAATAGCTGTAGTAACTATTTGTCTAACACGGGTGCTGTTTTCTGAATGGTTGATTTAGATGTCCACATAGGCAAACAGGGCTGTATGATTATTAAATGAAGAATAAGCACACCCAGCAAGGGCTTATCACCCCCAAAAATGACATATTGGAGTGCTTTTTTTTTAAAGCACATAATAATGGGTCCTCTGTTAAGCTTTTAATTAATGAGTTATGTTCATGGATCACCCGGGTGCTATAAAATTGCTCAAAGCTAGTCTCTGTTTGTCAAGTGTAAACCCATGATGTTCTGGCACAAGCCAATTTCTCTCCAAATCAGCCCAGTATTTCCTTGAAAATCTCCACCGGTGAAAACCTCCTCTCCCTCAGGGGTCCCTGAACAGCTGTGTGCAGGTACAGGACACTGATTTTCTAGGGAAAGCTCCAGCTGAATGCTTTCTGCAAAACTAAGGCAGCTTTACAAGGAAACTGGGAGATCCCTGGAAGGGTGAGTCCCACCAGCAGCTCCTCTGAACATGCAAGCATGGCTTCAACAAAATTCAGTCACTGCCCTCACCCCTCCAACAGCATTGGGAGTCCTGCAATGACCCCCACCACCCTACAGCAGAAATTCAAGCTGCAAAATATAATTACAAATGATCACACACGCTTTAAGGGGAGCAAAAATATTAAATATAAGAAAAACCACCTTAAAGATGAATGTTTCATAGTGATGGGAAAAAATGATTGCAATGTATGAAGCCCATGAATCATTTAGAGCTCTTCAGTCAGATAGATAAAATATTATTATTATTATTTCATGTAAGTAATGATTACATTGCATTTGAAATGGCTTTGTAATTTCCTGTCCAATGCTACCCTTAGGTCTCTTCTATATTACCACTTTTCAATTATCTTCTACTTTTCTTCTTGAATATATATGTTTTGAGTTATTTTTTCATCTGATGTATCAGCGCACTGTTCTTCAGATTGAATCTTATTTTTATATTTCCTGCCCACATTTCTACAGTTAGGAGTTTATTGCTTTGTAAAGCTGAAAAAACAAAGGACATAAATAACAAAAATAAAATAAAATAATGTTCATGTCATGTGTTTGTATTTATATCTGAAAACACATAGTCCTTGCTATAAGCACTTCTTAAAACATCTTAGGAACATGCCCCAAATTCACTATTGTGCACATATCTGTGCATTCAGATTGGACACAACTCCAACATACCCAGACTTTATAATCAGATATTGCTATCTAAAAACCTTTTGACTTGCAAGGCATATTCTTGCCAAAAGGAGATGGGTAAAATCCAGCTCTGCCGGGTTAAGAGATGGAGAATTTTGAGGTCAGTGTTGCTCCAGGAAAATTCTCCAGCATTGCTGCTTACTCACTGCAAAATTAAATCACAATTGCAGGGCACAACCATAAAGATGAAGAGGGATGAACCCTTACAAAAACCAGCAGGCAAGGCCAAGAAACCCCTCAAGTGGAAGATCAGACCTCAGACCAGAATCATGCATGGAACGGGCAAGCATCCCAGGTAGCACCAGCAAGGGGACCAAGGGAGCTCCTCGGCCACCACCTCTCTACCTCATCTCAAGAAAAACCATCCCTGAGTGACCACACAGCTTGACTGTTCTAAATCTGCAGATTCAGCACCCTGGAAATTTCATTTATTGAGCTTGCCTTAGCTGCAGGACACATGACAATTATCGCATGGAAAAATCAGGAACTTCCTTACTTCTACATGCACCACCATCATTTATACTTCAGTGAGGTTGTACACAACCAAACCTGATTACAAATCTTACCGGGACTTCCCCACTGCTTGACACATTTGGCATTATTATCATGTTATCATCAGGCACGTGGTATGACTCTTGGGGCTGTCCTGTATAAGGCCAAGAGTTGGACTAGATGATCCTTGTGGGTCTCTCCCAACTCAGAATATTCTGTGATTCCGTGATCCTGTGGTCCATCCCTTCAGTCACTTTGCAGTCTAAGTTACATTGCTCATCTCAGCAAAAATTTAAATTTAATTTTTTAAAAAATATTTTCCATTTAACTGGTAGTGACTGAGGGTACAGTTGTAACTTGAATTGTTTTTATATTTCTATTAGTGAAAAAGAAAAAACAAAAAGAAAACACTGAAGTCCTTAGGAATAAGAATTTTTCTGTTTTCTCTGCAGGGTTTATTTTCATCTGGATGTTTTTTAAAAATTAAAACTAAAAATATGTATTATAACATTTACATGGCTTAAAAAACTTATAATTAACTTTTCTAAAATGCATGCCATTGCAAGCAGATGGTAAATAGCATTTAAAAGCAGAAATTTTATTTAAAAATTTCAGGGGCTATTAAACTGACTGTTACACTCTCCTGTCTCTGCAAGGATGAAAAAATCTGAATAGTGAATTGCCTTCATGCCTGCTTCTCAGTCATTTTAAGTGAACTGAGGCGGGGATGGGCTATTTGCCTTTCTCAGGTTTATTTTTGCTTTGTTTTCATCAATCCAACAACTTATGTGTATTATTTCATTTTCAAGGCCACGGGTTCCCTAACAAAGTGTACTAATTTAGTAGCACCAGAAAGAAGAAGTGGTAAAAATCCAACTCGCTGTCCTGGGAATCACTGCAGCAGTTTAATAAGCCTCAGTTTTCTCTTACTAATCTAAAATAAGACTTGGCACATGATATTTGCCAGCTGTTGTACATTTACTGCCTTAAATACATTTTTATTGTCGATGAAGCACTATGAAGAACCCACTCATAGCCTTATTTGGATTAAACTTTACACCATGCCATATCAGATCTCTTTTATTTGCCTGTCTATTTGCTTTGTTCACTTACTTTTATTGGGCCAAGATAGGAGCAGTGTTCTTTAATTAGTACAAGTCATTATATGCCTGGAAAAATCAGATTTAGTTCTTCTGTGGTGTGAGACATTTTAGAATATTTGCAAGTGAAAATGTTGACACGAGACTGTCTCTCCACCCCAAAAGAATTGCAAATCCTGTTTGTAATTAATTGCCATATCTCACAGGCTATAAAGCCTGCCACACACTGCAGCTCCAGGATTTCTATGGCTTTGCATGGAAAACTTGTAGCTGCATACCCATCACATTTCAGCCACAAACAATTCAACTGCTCAGCTTTACACTAGGCTAAATCTCCACCCCTTTCAGTGAGCTTTTATAACAAGACCTGCACACTTCCCCTGAAGTCCCTCACTGAAGAATGACAGTTCTTCCATCAATCTGTAGCAGAAGCAGCAGCACAGGGAGAAGCTTCCTGCTCAGTTAAGAACTGGGCACCTGCCCACTCCCAGGCTGCAATGTCCTGGTCTGCACCTTCAGTTGATGCCAATATCCTGCTTCTCCCAGGAGAAGTGAGTCTTCAGGCCTTGATCATGTCACTTGCCCTGATGTTCATCTCCAGTAGTCCGCAGGAGGGGCTCAGGCGTCTGTGTCCCTGCTGTGTCCCCTGGGAATGGCTCCTTCCCCACCCACCTGGAGCTGCCTGGCTCCAGCTAGCATGGCACAAGGGAAGCCCAGCATCTGTTTGCCCCACTTCTGCCAGTGCCTCAGAGGCAAAGCTGCTGCATTCATGTCCTTCATCACGTTTGTTAGAAATGTCAGTAAACCCTCAGTGCCCCATAACTGGGAACATACAGGGAGCATACACTGTACAGTAGGAAGAGGAAGGCTCAGGAAGAGCTTGATGTTGGTTTGTAGACTTATAAACACAACAGTCACACAGGTCTGAACAGAAGTACCAAGGCCTACCAAAACTGCAGGTTTTGAGATTCCAGATCTAGCATTCTAAATGAGTGTCTCTCTATTAGTGATGACGTGAGAAGAAAAAAAAGTGTGTTCTTTTCGCTCAGTTCAGATCCCAAACCATCATACCTGCTCACAGAGCAAAGGCCTCAAGAGAAGTACAGAATTCAGAGAACATTCTCCGGTGTATCTGTGTCCACAAAACTAACAATCAACCAAAGAAAACAAGAAAGCAACTGAAAGGGTGCTTGGCAAACTTCACTGTACCATATTCTTCATTTTCAATCTAGGACCTTATAATTTTGTGGACAAGACTGTTTCATGTGAATGCAACTGCAAATATGTTGGTGAAAGTAGTTACCCTCTCTGAGTCCCTGGTGATATTCATTCACAGTGAAAGATCTGTAACAACATCATGCCTTTTTCAGAAAGGCTGCTTCAGTCAAGGTAAGTGTAACATGCTAATGAGAGTCAGACAAATCTTTCTGTCTTGTGGTTGTCAGAGAAACTGGACTATGGACTAATCATATTTATTCCATACAGTTACTGTTGCTCTCAGAGGACAGTAGGAAGAATATCTGTGAGCTGTTGTAGTGGTGTGGCCAGAAGACAAACCCAAGATGACCTGGTGAAAGACAGGGTCCTCTTCATTCCCTTGACCAAAATCCTAAGCTGGCTTGCCACTGGCCTTGCAGTGACAGTCACTGGGGAACTTCTCAGTTGCCAGCCATCCAACGGCATCATGATATAAAAAAATCACATTTCATGAAAGATCATTTCTGGTCCACCCTTCCAGATCTTCCCAAATTATAAATGACACCTTTTGAGAATAATGAACCATAAATTATCATCTTCTCTGTCACTAAGCAGAGAATTGTTAGCAGCTCTGCTCAGCCCCACAGCAGCTGTTTAACTCATCCTCTTGCCACCAGGTCCCATGACATTTGAGAAGGCTGATGAGCAAGTGGGTGGGAAGTCCATATGTCAGCCCACCAGTCTGTTGTTACTATTAGTGCCAAATCTATCTCCTTGAAGTTTCCTTTAGAAAGTTCAAATGGGAGGCTGCAGAATCTGAAAAATTTCTAAATTGCAATTTTCTGAATCGAGGCTTGGAAAAGCACTGACCTTTAGCATTGCTTGTTCTTGGATGCGCCTTCCTCCTCCCTTTGTGAGTGGTCTATTTGGGTATGTGAGAGACCCATGGGAGATACGTATGCAAAGACAAGAGCCTTTAGAAGGCAAGCTGTGAGAGCAAGGGATATGACTGATGAAGTGTCATGTGTGAAAACAAAGTGGTTATTTTAAATGGGCTCTTTCTAACACCAGCTATGATCTAAATGTGAAAAATGTAGAACAGAATCTTTATCTTGTTGTTGAAGGCTGTCTGAGATCTAGGATTGTAAAAGTCCACTATTATCTTCTTCTCAAAATGTTCCAGACTGGGATCCAAGTCTAATGGCTCAATCTGATCCAATTTGGTGACCTGCACTGTGTAAACACTTCAAGCTGGTTGAAACTGAGGAACAGAAATCTCGCACAGTTTAGGCAGCCTATAATTGTCAGATAGCTCATCCTTTATAAGCTGCTAAAATTTTCCCTGACACAGACTTGCTTTATTCTCTTTCCTCTTCCCTTAAGTAGCAGTGACAGAATTCCAACAGCAATTCATAGTCACAGAATCAAAGAATTATTTGGGTTGCAAAAGACCTTTAAGACTTGTAAGGAGGATTGTGAAATCTGGTGCTGAACTGTGGCTGTGGGGCAATAGAGGGATGGCATCTGTTTGGTTGTGTCAGCTGTGCTTGGCACCATGGCCACAACAGTGCCTCCACCTCAGGTGGAACTGTACAGTCGCCAGGGTATGCTGAAAATACTGCAGTGTATCCCACTTGAGTTCCTGTTTTCTGTTTAAGAGGAAAGTATTGAAGTAGAGGGGGGGGTAAAACAGCAAATTATAGATTATATTTGCCAGATTAGAAGAATTTTCTTAATTTTCTATGCACATTTTCTTATAATCCATAATTTGGGTGACATGATCAAAAATATAATACAGCATTCACAAGCATCTGCTGTATGTTCTGCCTCTCTTCGTGGTATATTTTTTCAGAAAAGCAGGTTTAAAGATGGACAATTTAAGATATGTAATATCATTCCCTTGGCTGCTTAGTTGTGCTTGATACATGCAGTGTGCTATATGTAAATACACATGAAACCAACATGAGGCTCTCCACCATCTGAAGTCTGATGCTAATTTTTTTATGCTTCCTCAGTACTGAGAAGGAAACTGGAAAATCTTTGATCTGCTCCATCTTTCTGTTCCATACGGTGACACATGCTGATCCTTGTAGAGGATATCAGTAGAACTGGCTCAAATGATTGAATGATTTTTGTTATAAAAACTAAGATAAGGCCTTCTATTTTTTCTTTTATTTTTCAGTTCATTAATAAGACTGGATAGACTTCTTGTGGTTTTGGCAAGAAAATGAAGCACAGTGAAACCTTCCATTAACTTGCAATTCATTTTTGCAACTAACTGTCTTGAAGCCCCAGACTGACATTAAGCTCGGACAGGAAGGTAGCCTTCCTTTTTATTCATTCACATGAAATTCCCAGTCCTGAGGATTGCTCATGATTTGTAGTGCACCCCAAAGAAATGAGAACTTCAGTTGGAGCAGTATCTTCCTTTACTTACTGCTATCACTAAACTAGCGTTGTATTTTTGTCCATGCTGATAAAGGGAGTTAAAGCATAACCTGAATGTGCCTTCAGGCCCAAGTTGCCCCTGTAGCACCCTGGAAAATGCCTGGGCCAGCAGCTTGGAGAGGCAGCCTGCCACCAGAGCGCAGTCTTCTTGGGAAAGTTTTCCCCAAACCCTCCCAGTCTGCTTATCTCAACTGCATGTTTCCTGTGCCAGGACCACTCTCAGCCAACAAGTCAGCTAGGAACAGTCTCAGGAGAAGCATTTCAGAATTATTGAATGCAAGAAACCAAAATAATGCAGGAAACTTTCTGTGAGCTTTAAATGCAAAAGTGTATGTTAGAGCTGGTGTGGTGCTACAGATATTTCACCTGCAATACCTCATCCAGCTCTGGGGTGCTCAAGACAAGGAGGACATGGACCTGTTGGAACAAGCTCGGAGGAGGGACACAAAGATGATCAAATGTCTCTGGGATAGGAACTTCTCTCCTATGAAGACAGGCTGAGAGAGTTGGAGTTGTTCATCCTTGAGCAGAGAAGGCTTCAGTGAGACCTCAGAGCAGACTGTCAGTCCCTAAACAGGTCCTGCAAGAGAGCTGAAGAGGGACTTTCTGCAGGGACAGGTAGGGGTAGGACAGGGGGAAAAGGCTTAAAGCTGAAAGAGGGATGGTTTAGCTTAGATACTGAAAATAAATTCTTTATGCAGAGGATGGTGAGGCACTGGAACACGCTGCCCAGAGAAGTTGTGGATGACCCATCCCTGGAATGTTCAAGGCCATCCTCGAGGGGGCTCTGAGCAACCTGGTCTAGTGGAAGGTGTCCCTGCCTATGGCAGAATGTTTGGAACTAGGTGATCTGTAAGGTCCCTTTCAACCCAAGCCATTCTATGATTCCATGAGTGTATGATTCTATGATTCCCTGAGCAAGGCATGTAGCCCCCTGTGCTTTGAGATAGACAAATGTTGCTATTTCTGAATATTGCTTGGAGCCTTCGATATCTCTGGTTTTTTTATATAACGAATACAGAGTGAGAAACTAGTAATTCTGAGCTCTATAAGGGAAAAAAAATTCATCAAAACCCCATCCTCTGCCACTGGAGTGTTTACAAGCAAGTGGTTAAAATGAAGAGTGGTGTCTAGGCCCACTGGTCCTACAGATGGTCCTACAGATAGCCACTACTAATTGCAGGGAACGTGTTGCAAGCAAGTGCACACACATTTAGCAAAAGCAAAAAATTACTCTTGAGAAATACTGTACTTTGAAAAGAAGTGTGTCACAGACATCGCTAATTTTAAAGCAGGAAGGAATTCCATGTATTTCTCAAAATTGCAACAGAGGATCTGTGTTCATGGATACACATAGACACAGAAACACACACAAGTTATGAAATGTAATTAATTCTGCCCTTACTCATTACTGGACTAAATAACACTTGATCCAGATTCAGAAAATTCTCACCCATTATCTTAACTTTTTAAAATTCACTTATTCAACTTAAAATGAAATGCAACATTTCTTCCTCCTCATTTGGCAGACACTTTGGAAGAGATGGTAGAGAACAAACAGCCATTTATACCAGGGTTTTAAAATTTCTTTTGTGGTAAAATTGTAGTTTTACAGCAGTCAGTGCTAAAAATGGCAACAAGCCAAAATATTAAGATGTAATGTATGACCAGCATTCAGTACATTAAGGCTCTCCATAGAGTTTATGTGTTTTACTTTAGTCTGCTGCACAGTAATGTTAACCACAGCATTCTGCTATTGCATCTGGGACACTGACTCTGCCAGAAGAACTTCTGATTAACGCTGCTGTATAATGAAATCATATTACCTATTTTTTCAGCAGTTAGTATGCATTATTATATACCCCTTTCTGATAAAGGTTTATTCCTTTGGGAAGCTTGTTGTGAAATCTGGCAGCTAACAGCCATTCTTCAGCAGAGAAATTTCTTTCTTCTCTGCTCCAAATAATTTCTCTGATACTATTTCTGCTGATTCCTTTAAAATTTATGTTCCTTGATGGCAAAAGTACCTGAAATGAACTTTCCAAGAAGCAGATCAAGAGAAAACCCAAAAATCTGCTGTGGTACACAGAGGGCAGCAGCTGGAGACGAGCAGCAGCCGTGTGTTCTGTGTGGGCTCTGTAGGGGCACTGGAAGAGTGAGCTGCTAGTGCCATTTTTGCAGTGCAATTTTCTGAAGTCTCCTTTTCAAATGGTTTTGCTAGTCACTGATGCTAAGGAAAGAAAGCTAAAAGCCAGCCCTTACACATAGCATCTCTCTACCAGAAGAGGGATTTTAAAGCTATGGACTAAACAGAGAGCCTCCCATCTGGAAAGTAATATCTTACTGCAACAAACAGTTGAAACAGCTTATTTATTCTACTTCAATAAGACAAAATATCCCATTAATTAAAGTCCTAAAGAGTTTAGGGAACATTTTGCTACTACATTTTACTGTGAAGTAGGAAGGAAGTAAATTCAGCAGCAGAATCTGTGACAATATTCTCAAACAAGTACTTTGAAGCAAAAAGCATATGACTCACCTCCTGCTGAAAAACTTGTCCTTCCCTCCTGGGACACCACCACTGATGTTGTTACAGCTGCTTCCGTGTGGCATTTTCTGGACCACGCTTTGCTCCTGTTAGAATAGTTCTGCTGCATTTGTGTTCAGGCTGAAATGCATGCAACCTAAAATGCAAGAGCAACAGAGAGGAGTCTTCACAACTGTGTCACCCGGTGTGGGGCACCAGGAGGAATCCAGCCAGAGAGCTTGGAAAGGCCTCATTCATGTGTCTGGGCTGGCAGTGAAAGTGTAGGAAAATTTCTCTCCAGGAGGAGGCTCCTAGTTCTTTTTGTCCTAACACCGATTTTACCTACACACTAATTTTCTATCAATCTCACCAGACTCAACAGAATATTTACCAGCATTACATGAAGATATCTAAACGACCATATTTACTGCAGATAGAGAGGAAAAAGAGGAAAATTTTGGAGCTGTATTGGGAGGTTGGGAATCAGCAGACTCTCTTGACTTAAACAACAGAAGGGAAGAAAGAAATTCACCCTTATAAGACTGGAAATATTTGTGGAAATCGAAAATTAGTGGAAATATTCACAATTTTTAGCAACAATATAAATCGATTTTTTAGATCCTTTTTCACTTTTTTTGGGGGGGGAAGGGGGGAACACTAGCTGAAAGATTGATTTCCTGAACTGCAAAAGGATAAGCAGAAGTAGGAATCATGGAATCATAGAACGGTTTGGGTTGGGAAGAACATTTAAGATAACTGAGTTTCAAACTACCTGCCATGGACAGGGATGCCATTTACTAGATCAGATTGCTCAGGGTCCCATCCAAACGCTTCCAGGGATGGGGCATCCATAGCTTCTCTCGTCCACCTGTTCCTGTCTCACCACTCCCTGAGTAAACAGTTTCTGCCCTTTTTCAGTTTAAAGCCACTGTCCCTTGTCCTGTCACCATCTGCCCATATAAAAAGTCTCTATGACACTGAGTGCTTGCTCTGAAAATCTGGAGCATAAGACCCACAAGTGACCAGCTACGTCTTCCTTCTACTTGGGGCAGAGCTACCGCTCAGCCACAGAATAAGGGACAAAGAGTCATTTCAGATCATTTACTGAGAGTACCAAACCAAAGCAGAAATTATGACCAAATAAAAGATTTAGGAACAGTTTGAACATAGTCCAAATATCCAGGTCAGTACATTTAACAAACAGAACATCTAACAAACTGTTACGTGAGGCCCTAAAGCAATCATTAATCTCGCAGAAAAACAAACAAACAAACAAACAACCACCAAGAGAAAAAAGTTTTTCAATTATTAGCAGGCATGAGCAGCATACTAACCAAGTCAGTAATAGATGAAAATAGTCAAACGCCACAAACTTATTTGGTTCCTGAAGCAACTCTACTGACTTCACCATAAGCCAACAGCTACTCCAAGGACCTACACTTCATTCGATGGCTTCTTTGAACAATTGAAAGCAATAGAAGTCACAAATATTTTAGAGGATTGCATCTAAACTGGATTTCTGAAAAATAGAGACCAGACTAACAGTACTGCTGTTCAAGAAGAAGGAGTGCAAAGAGGAAGGTTTCCAACAAGGGTACAAGAACTTCAAACCACACCTCTGGGTTTTGCAAGGGCATGTTAATTGTCACCATGAGGCTGGATTCCTCACCTTCAGGATTTGCTTGCTGGCCACTTCAGATTAAAGTAAATTTTGGCCAAAGTTCTGATCTTGCCTCATCTTACAGCTGTGATTCAGATGGAAAGTGGATAAAAACTGCTAGATTTATTTAGTCTTTGTTCATTAAGATACTGGACAAGAGTAACTAATGTTTTTAAAGATATGCTTTCTGTGAAATGTTGCCAAAACAAATGTATACAGCACACAAAGGCAGGTAAATAGCTCCACATTTTATCTTGCTGATAATCAAATTCAGAAGGATGTTTAAACAGTAGGTGTACCTAGACCAAATTAAACTGACAGTGGCAGTAACACATAGGAAACTTAGGATAGATTTACAACTTTTTATTTGGCCCCTTATTTTCTCAGCCAGAGGCATACTACTTCAGGTTATCTGTTGGTTAAGAGATTATAAACCAAATAAATGATCAGATGAATGACCTATAATTAACCTGGAAAAAAAATAAGAGTTACATATTTTGGGATTTTGTTTGTTTTTGATACTACTTCCAAGTGATGATTACTTACACAAATTTATGGAACTCAGGTGACGTTGACTGAATGACTGGAAAGGTGTTACACTCCTCCTGCATAACATGCCAAGTCCCCTGCAGAGAACTGGAAAATTGCAGTTTATACATTTATAGGAGCCATTTCTTATTAGTTATAAAGATAAGATTTTTCCTGGTTACATTTTGTTTTAAACAAAAGCTGACAATTTTATATAACGTCGAAGATGAAGAATAAGAAGCAACTTTGCAAAAAAATAAAATGGCAGAAGGAAATTATTACAAATTTAGAAAACAGGTACATAATATCTACATGAGCACTAAAATCCCAGGCAGAGGTTTGGTGGCTTTACTTCATATTCTGTCTCTTATTTGGGGAAGGAGTTTCTGCTGGTGCCGATTGCCGCCACAAGCCACACAGCTTTATGGAGCCTGCTGCTTACTTCCTTGTGGATGAGAATTTCCCTGCTCTTTTTCAGTTTTAGTTTCAAGGTGAATTTCCAGTCTTCTCTACAGTCTGTGCATTGCTCAAGGTCAGGCCACACTCCACTAAAATAATAAAAAATGTGTAATGGCTATACTTTACTACCGACGAATTGCTGCCTCGTAACCCCTTGTGCGTGAAAAAGCTTCCAGGCCAATGAGACACAAACAGAAACTCAAGTAAAATAAAACCAGTAAACAGAAACCTTTGGGTGGAGACACATGGAGCTTTCAGCTACAAAACAGACAGAGGTAGAATGGTAAAACCACAGTTGCTGCTGTCCTTGCAGGGGAACACCACAGCAGCCAGGCCCTCTCAGTAGCCACATCAAGAAGTAGAAAAAAAGAAAAAAAAAAAAAAAAAGAAAGAAACTATAATGATAAATAGGGGTGAGGAACCCAGGAGAAGAGTAGCTTGAGACTGTAAATAAAATTACCTGTGGAGAGAGCTCAGAAGTGTAAATAGTTAAAAGGCACCAAGAATTGCAGTTGGGCTTTTTTGTGTAAGAGTTGGCATCTTAATAAAGCCATAAACTTCACAGTAGCTCTGTAATGCTCCTGTTCTGCTCATCGCATTCATTCTGCAGTGTTTGCTCTTGTCAGTGATCCTCTGTGTGTGCAGTACATGAAAGCTTCACTCATCTCTGCTCTGCCGTTAAACTTCAAAGAATTGGCTCTGGGTACAATTTAAAACCACTTTCTGTAGTAAAGCATGGTTATTACCTCAAGCAAAGGGAATGAACATCCAGGAGAAAAAAAAAAAAAAAGGAAAGGAAAAAAAAGAAAATCCCTCCATAGTGTGGTCTTAGACTCAGCAGTCTAGTTTGCTTTTGCACAGATTTTTTTTCCCCAAAAATATTTTAGGGATGTTGATGTTTTTACTAAGCTTTTCATTTAGAATGACTCATAGCTGTGGCTTCCTATAACAGAAGGGATTCCTATTTGGACTCCCTGCAAGCCACCTCCTTCCATTTACATGTAAATCAGATGCAGGAAGAGATTAGCAGCTTCATTCCAGTAAGTGGGAGCAATCCAGGTCCTCTGATATTCTGTATAAAAGACTTGGAGAAAGGAAAAGTGGTTTGCTTACCCTTTCCAAAAACAAAAACAAAAACAAAACAAAAACAAAAAAAAAAAAAACAAACAAACAAAAAAAAAAAAAAACTGTTGGCTGAGCCAGAGGGTATGACAGAAAAACCTAGTGGAAATCCCAGAAATAAAAGCAACCTGTACTGACTTGAAATGCAACTGTGCTAGAGGTAACGGGTATTTCTGATTTTTCTTCTTTGGATATAAGGAAAAAAATGAAGTCAATTTGCCAGGCTTTAATAGGAATGAGCAGCCCTATTAAAGGACCAATTTAAACCTAATAAAAAGCCACTGAACTCCACAGACCAGGGTCATGCTGTTAACAATCTGGACTAGAAGGTAAACAGAACATTAATTCAGCATTGAGTAGATTGGAGCGCTGTAAGAATGGGAAAATAACCTACAGGGACGAAGAGAGAAAAAGGAATGGGAAATAAGATTGATTTTGGAGCAATATGAATTATTATACACAGATTAAAATATTAGAGATGTTTGAAAAGCAGCCGTGGCGAGCTCCCTCAGACTGGCCGGAATGGATTTGACTCAAGGGCAGAAAAATTGCTTAATTCTTTACAAGTCCAGGCCTGGCAGGGGTAGCTGCCCCCGAGAAGGGCAACCAGAAATCAGTGGCAGCTCTGGGTGCGCAGATCATGGGGATTAATGGGATCCTGCCAAGAGCAGAGGGGACCGTGTGGCTGCGCAGCCGGACCCCGGCCCCGGGGGCTGGCAGAGCGAACCTGCCACGCAGCCGGGAGAAGGGAAGAACCCCCCTTAGCCCCCTGCTTGCCGCTCCTGCTCATCTCAGCCTGGAGCCGAGCCGACAGAAATGAGCTTCCACACAAGATAAATGCACAGTGCTTCAACTCTATGGATATATGATCTCTCTACATAAATCATATATAGTGCATAAACACGCAGTATTATAAAAATATCTTATTAAACATATACGCTGTTATATACACTATGATCACTTTTTCTCCCTGTTTCAACTCCCCAGGGACTGATTGTGTGTTCTCTTCCGTTCCCGCTGAAATACGCGTTTATATCTGACTGCATAGTTTTGCTGCAGGTTTTGCTCAGAAGACTAGGTAAGCAAAAAGCTCTTCCAAAACAATTTCATTTGAGTATCCTCCAAGTTGTACACTCCAGCACTATAAACAAGGTTCTCTTATGAAAGTGTATTTAAGTGTCTTTCCAGGAGGTCAACATTTAGTACAGGTGAATTTGCAATTCAAACTTTATTTCACAGATTTTTGTCAGTACAAACATTTATAAGGCAGATATTAAGATAATTTGATCTGTTTAGGAGCTGAACCTGAAAGAATGTTATTTTTAATCTGCAAACTCACAGGCTGTAAGCCACAAAGACATTTGCCACAGAGTTTTCCAAACACCCTGGTGTAACCAAAATTTGCCAGAGACTTTGCCTATATAACGGTTGCTTTTTCTTAGATCATTTTCTTAGAAGGTGGGAGGAAAGGTGAAGGGACACATAATCTAGCTGGTGTTTGTAGATGTCAGCCTGGTTCCACACAGTGCTTTAGACTTCTTGTATGGCTCCCAAATGCCACTTCTGTGCTTGCATTTGCCTTCTTTGAAATCATGGTGCTACTACTCCCCACTTACCAGGTGAGCTGCCCTAGTGAAGAGCATTTTTTCCCATACAGCAACAGTACTTCGCACGCAGGAGCAGAGCAGAAGCAATGGAGACATTCCAAAGGACGGGAAAGTGGGGGAGGAAGTAAGCACAGGGGAGGGAAAAAGGCAAAAGAATCAGACGACAGATGAGTAAAAAATCTGCTGAGCTGCTGCTGGTAAAAAGAGGGTTGAAATTTCAAAAATCCAACTTCATTTTTTAAAAAATATTCTTTCTTTTAAAAATGAAGTTGAACAGCATTTTAATGAAATGCATAATCATTCAGTGTTAGTCCTTACAGTACACTTTCTCTTTACTTTGCTAAAGCAAAGCCACACAACAAATCACTCTACCTGGATGATGTTACTATCTAACAATACAGTCATTCTCCAGAATTTAGTTATCGCTGGTTTTGGCCCTTTAAAATAATACAAAGAGCGATTTAGATTTTTGGCATTGTTTGGTATGGCCACAAGTGCTCATACCAACAGTGCTCCAGAATAGATTACAAAAAATCTTATAGCTGCAGTTTAAAGGTATTTATATGCAAATCGTTCATTCGAAGAAGGCAGATGTCAAAAGAAGAGAGAACTGAAGGTTTAGGTGTGATTTACTTCTCTGTTCTGCCTGTTGTTTTCATGGCATTTCAAATAAAAAATAATGTATTAGATTATTAATAATTAAAATGTTAGTAATCAAAGGCATACAATTGAAAAATAAATAGAAGACTAAATAAACTAAAGACAAAAATACACCAAGTTATCAAAGTATGATATACTACCCTGCTGGTAAAAACCCAGATAAGTCTTTTGTTTAGTTTTCTGCCAAAAATCAGGAAAATAGAAAACTGGATAAAGTTCAGCCATGGACAAGGATTTTTTTTTTTAATAATACCCATAGCATTTAATGAATAAATAACAAAAAACAAAGCACATCTTTTTAGGTGAACCATTGATATCCAATCTGCATAATTTTTGCTATTGTAATATGAAAAAGAAATGGT
This sequence comes from Mystacornis crossleyi, assembly GCA_013400655.1. Taxonomy (NCBI): domain Eukaryota; kingdom Metazoa; phylum Chordata; class Aves; order Passeriformes; family Timaliidae; genus Mystacornis; species Mystacornis crossleyi. The sequence goes on along the minus strand of VYZQ01061784.1, from coordinate 24,563 downwards.
AAAAAATATCCAAGCTAATACCTTTCCTGTAGATAAACTATGCCTCTTCAGGAACTATGTAATAGGATACAATATATCATCATTCATCATCTGAGGCATTCAATACAACTTCACCCATATCACAAGGTCATTTCTTCCAATGGTCATTTAAAAAAAACCCCACAATTTTGTATTAAAAAAAAATTATGCTGGCTTAGAAAAAAAGTGTCTTATTGGAAGAGTCCTGAGATTGTGGTATCTTGAAGATGCTCAGATTCCTGTGTTTCTCACTGCTGTCCCACATGAATGTAAGGACTTCACAAAGAATCTTCAGAGAGTTACATTTACAATTTCTTCTTCCTCTTCATCAAGGTCAAAGAGATTTAAAGGTGCTCAGGAACTCACAAAAGCAGGATCCTTATTTATAATTTTCTCTGTGCCAGAGCAAGTGTCAGCTGGTCTTTGATCCTGTAAACAAAAAGATCTCCCCGTACACTCATTAATAAGGGCTGGGAACTGCCATTTTTCCTGGCCCTGTGCCTTTCTGAGTCAGAAAGAGCCCGAGGCTCAGCATCTACCACTGTGGTCCCTGGAGACATAAGCTCAAAAGATAACAGATAGTCCCGACTGACATTACAAAACAACACTGAATTTCAGAATTAAGTCTTTATTATTTATTATGCATAATTTTAAAGTTACAGACTTTCCCCACAACACATCTTGAGGTTCGATCCAGGTTTTAAGAGGTACCCTGGTTTTTCAAGATAAACAGTTGGCTGTGGTTCATGCTTAGGATATATGCAATGGACATAGGACCAGATGGTCTGCTCTCTTTGCCTGCGTGGAGGCTGAGGGAAGTAAAGAGTGTACTTGTAGAGACAAGCCCTAAAAATTAAAGCTCGCAGTCCCCAGAGGAGAAAAGTAGGATGCAACTCTCATTTGGGTGGGACAGCACATTTGGAAAGTGATTGCATCAGGAACAGGAGAGCATTTGTGTGCATGAAAAAATGTCTTACCCACCTCAAGAACAAAAGGAGGAAATACCATCACTCCTTCCGTTGGAGGTATTTTGTCAGCATCAGATGGAATATTGTACAAGTGCATGAATATACTCACAGGCACACATACATAAACACATAAAGGCATTAAAGATTGAAGATGCTCCATATTCTGAACTAATCACAATATCGCACCACCTCCTGCTCCTCTCCAGTGAGGAAGATGGAACAGGAGAGAAGGAGGACAAGGATGAACAAAATAATAGGGATCCAAAAAAAAAAAATTTTCCCCAAAAATGACGTCCTTTTGATAATTTATTTCTCTCTTCATCAGCATGAATTTCCCTTGTCTCACTAACTTAGAAGCATGAACCTTCAGCAGCCTCTGTTCTGGAATAAGCATACAAGTGTTTTCTTTTTCACTTGCCTTAGCACTGCCCTTTGCTGACAGTCCAGAGGCTTATTACATTTCTTATATCTGAAAAATGTTTAATGCCTTTTGACATCTTTGCCAAAAAAAATCTCAGCTGATTAGTCATCTCATGTTTTTGTATCATGGTCATTATTCAAATCTTTTGCTAATTTGCTAAATGGGCCAAAATTGACATACATATCATCCCACTGATAGCAATGATGTATTCAGAAGAGTGCACACTGCAGGTGTCACACTGAATCATTCATATCAACCAAAAACACAGGTGGTGGCATTGCCCAGAAAACACATTACTCATTTAGAGGTAACTTAGACTGATGCCCACTTGCCAAGCTGTTTAAATATTCACACCTAATCAGAGGTTTCCCAAGCTGTTTACATGTTCACTCCTAATGATGGGACAGAAGCCAAATTTCCCTACAGCTCACACATTACGCGTTGGAATCCTCTTGCCCGCCTTTTCGTTGGGTTCATGCTTGCTTCATCTGGACTATCAGTAGTCTTTCTGCAATAGGAAGGATGGAGTGTGACCCCACATCAGCCTAGGGAAAAAACTGGGAAGTGGGAGGGGGCTGTCACTTCCTCAGGATGTGGAGGAAACTGAATCAAATCTTCCACTTCCCAGGCAAGCATTTTCCCCCAGGTCTACAGAACAACATGGCCACTGCCTTTCCCTCTTCCCTTGTAGACCTGGGAGTGCTCAAACCTCTTCTAGCAAACCAAGATAAAAGCCCTGAACTGATTTGTTTAACCACAAACTGAGACCCCATCATCTGTGGCAATGCCCCTAAAGGTATCCAGATAACTTTTGGGTCTAAGATAACTGTTGGAGCACCTACACAGTCCAGGCAGGCTCTACATTAATTGTCTAGGGAAGTCTAGTCCCTTAAATTGGACTTACAAAGAAACATTGGTTCCTGAATCGTGAGTCTGCCATTAATTTCTCTGACTTCATCTGCTATGCAGAAGTATGAGCCTGAGCATACACTGAAATCCAGATCCAGAAATGGCTTTAAGGTAACATTGGGGAATGCTAGAAGAGAAGGTTGGAAACCATGAGCAAAATGCACCTGCAATACAAATCTTAACATACGACCTTTTTCTTTCATGGATCACAGCTAGGGTGAGAGCCTTGGCATGCTCCAGCCTTGCTGTGGGGCTCAGTGAAAAGGCAGTGTCTCCATCATTAATGCTAATAGCTGGTTCACTTTCACAAAAAGATAAAAGTAGCCACAAAGTCAACGATCTTGTGATAATTTTCTAGAATTTCTCTAATTTAGCACTTGTCTTAAAGTAAATGATAATACAGCTTTCTCTGCTTATATCCCTTCCTAATTTCTAAAGGCACATGATAAGTTTCTCTAACAAAACACTTGTATCAAGAAGTCACAGAGTCATAACAGTTTCCAGACAGGGTAATGTAATTCCACTGATACCAAATCTGAGGTAAAGAAGTTTAGACTAAGGAACCTTGGTTATTGACACTAACATTCCTTTCTCACCTCCTTGCAAATTTGAACCTTACATTAAAAGCCAAGATTGGATGGAGATTCAGAATTTCCTGGCTCCCCTTAATCTGGGTCTTCTTTACATTCTGAATTAGCAAACATTTCCATGTGGGATCTTGCTTTCCTTTTTTAAAATAAAAATTAACTCCCTAAAACTAAATATAGAATATCCCCTTTTTCTTCTCTGTATTATATGAAATTATGGAAGGCAAATATTTTCTCGATGGCAAAGTTGTTCGGTTTGTTTGGTTTTGTTGTTTTTTTTCCAAATTGCCGCTCAGTAGAGCTGCTGAAGAGGTAGTGAATAGAATAAAGTGAATGGGACAACAAGAAGGATAAAAAATCTGGAAGCCAGTCAGGCTTCCATTAGCAGTTTCAACTGAAAAAAATATTTTCAGATATTTTTCAATTTCATTAGATCGCATTTTATCTTGNTCCTGGCTCCCCTTAATCTGGGTCTTCTTTACATTCTGAATTAGCAAACATTTCCATGTGGGATCTTGCTTTCCTTTTTTAAAATAAAAATTAACTCCCTAAAACTAAATATAGAATATCCCCTTTTTCTTCTCTGTATTATATGAAATTATGGAAGGCAAATATTTTCTCGATGGCAAAGTTGTTCGGTTTGTTTGGTTTTGTTGTTTTTTTTCCAAATTGCCGCTCAGTAGAGCTGCTGAAGAGGTAGTGAATAGAATAAAGTGAATGGAACAACAAGAAGGATAAAAAATCTGGAAGCCAGTCAGGCTTCCATTAGCAGTTTCAACTGAAAAAAATATTTTCAGATATTTTTCAATTTCATTAGATCGCATTTTATCTTGGAAATTATTCCTCAGATCATTTCAGTCCATTCCTAATCAGAACAAAATAGTTAATGGGTAATTTTTCAATTTTTCTTTAAAAAGATCTGGAAATCTAACAGCTAATAAATTTAGAATGCAATTAAAAATTAAATAGTTTCTTTTTTGACTGTTTAACAAATACTGTACTAGTATTTTCTCATTTTTTAATCACTCAGTGGCTGCAGAACACTGCATTTCATAACACAAAGAAAATCCAGTGTAGAGAAGACTGACTCATGGTGTTTTGTCCTCTTCTACAAGCTAATAAAACAAGCCTTAATGTCTTAGACACAGAGACTTTTCCAAGATAATGTGCTAAAAGCAAAGGATTTGCCTGTGTATCCCTGAAGTCACAAGTTCTTGAATTCGCTCAGAAAAGGATTGGAAACAGAATAAGAACATTTAAATGTAATCCTGTGAAGACCATATCCTTAGAGGTCATTTAATTTCCATCAAGTCTGTCCTTTCTTATATCCTTACCATGTACAGTTCTGTTTAGGCCAACCACCATTAGAAAACTAGTTAATAGATGTGAACTATGTACTTTATGTTGAATTTTTAATGTCTAAACTAGAATGTACTGCTCCCAAAGAGGAATAAAATGTCTACATCCTAAGGGCATTTTAATATTTGCATTTGGAAAATATTCCTCTCTTCCCAGCTGTTACCCAGCCAGAAAAACAACACACAAGCACAGCCAGCAACTTGGAATGGAAAGGAGCTATTTATTTCCTTGCTACAGCCCAAGGTGTTTTCAGGATTGCGGAATACAGTTTCCTGTTTTTTAGACTGTTCTTAAAAGTGGACCATTGGGGAAACAGCCTATTCCAAAAGCTGCAGTAACTTCAGAGTGATCATGTTGATTTCCCTCAATTAGGCCTGGTTTATGCCACCGTGGCCCAGTTTCTCTTATATTCTATGAAACAACACAAAGTAACTCAATGCATGTTGAAGTATGGGTGCAGCCATATTGCTGATATGCAATACTGGGAACAACTTCAGGTTTATGAAGTCTTTGGAGTGATAAGTTCAACTGCAGGTGGCACTTGAGACAGAAGTGTGTGTCCAAATGTGTCTTCATCATTTTCATTGCTCTATGTCATGCTAAGAAAGCAGCATTTCTTGACAGGTGCCTTACTGCACCACAGCGTTCAGTAGACTGTTGGTAAGCTCTTGGAAGCCATGCAATTTACAATATATAAGGGCTTCATTGATAGCCCTTTAATTTATTGATAGTCTTTTAGGTGCTTACATGAAGCAGCTTTCTCAAAACATCTCTCAGTAAATTTAAGGATTTCCGAAAACTTAAAGTGCACAGGTCACTTCAAAATGAACTCGAGAAAAACTTGAATGTGTTGCCTTATTGCAGTGTTTTACGCAATTCTTTTTTTCTGCAGGCAAGTACACAGATTGAAAGAATCCTAAATTATTAAGTGATATTTATCCTCATAGTAAATATTCTGATCTCTTCAAATGTAACACAGTTATTATACCCCTTTCCACATTGTTTTCATGAGCATTTCGTTACTCTATATTATAGAAGTGCCCTGGGCTGAGGTTTCTGCTGGCGGAGAAAACGAAAATTTGGTTTCTGTACTAAAACAGCCCACACATTTACAGGACAACAGACTTCAGATTTTTTTCAGGTACTATGCAATTCAGGGCTGAGTATAGCTCCAGATGGGAGCTAGTAAGCCTCTTCTTGATATTTTTCCACCTGGTTGTTTTATTTGTGGTATCACATAGCTGCTGTCATGCTTGCAGGATGACAATCTCGCAGGCTCAACACTACAGCTGGACTGTAGCCCATCTTTCTTTGTGTAACTTGTATCTGAATTAGATTTTGAATTCTTATGACTTCAGTACAGCCCAAAATTCACATAACTTCAATTGTAGCACGTCTAATCATTAATAATGACAGTTACAGTAAACAAAATCTATGTATTGTTCAGTTGATTAAATTACACAAATTACCTTGAATAATGGTCACATTTAATTCTCACTAGATCTAGAGGAATATCTTCACTGTAAGATTTACTGGTGAATTAGTTTGATTCCTGTGTTTGAGACATTCTCTCACATCTTTATCTAGAAACCATTCACAGAAATATGTTTATTCACTAGGTCAACATTTATTTGGAATGTAAGTATTTTAAGATGAAACAGGGACTGCTAATAGGATGTAGTATTTTTGAAAATACAATCCAATGAAAGATTTTCTTGAAAGATTTTGGCTTACCTCTTCTACTCTTCAGAATAATTCAGCATAATTCAAGTTTTACCTTTCCTGAAGGATTTTTTAACATTTAAGGAATCAGTAAAATTATCAGATTGCAAAACACTACAGAGCAAAAACTCATCAAATGGCAGTGTTTTCAACTATTTTTCATACTGTCTTGCTTTATTCTGTTAATACTCAGTATCCCATGGACCTCTGAAGACAGTGCTGTCCCTGCAGAGATTTGCTTGTCCTGCTTTCTCTGCTAACTTGTGCAAGCTTAGCATGCACAGCCCTGAGGAACAAAGCCTGTCTTTCTATTGACAGATCCAGAATCAGAGTGCAGAATGGGACTCTAAAAAGAGTGATCAAAACATGACGTTCAGAATTTCTCATGTTAACTATTTTTCTTAAGAAAAATACATACAGTTTACATGCATAAACACAGAAATATACATAGGAAAGCAGTTTACTGTAGCAATGCCTGTGTTTAAGAAAAGTGTACAGTGCTGAAGAGTTCAGTGTATAGAACAAGAAAAGCTTGACAAATTCACCATTAAAATGAATAATGAGGAAATTACTGATTGAACAGCTGCTCTGCTTTAGCTGCTATCAGACTGGAAATAATTCTACAGTTACCTATATAAATTTGAATTCTATTCTTGTCTGCTTTCAAGCATGGATTTTCTAATCACACAAACTGATGAAGAAATCTGTCTAATCAGTGATGCTACATAAGATTTTACAGTAACTATTGTGGAAAATATATTTCTGTATATGTACTAACAATCATCATTAATAACCAACACAGATTTCAATGTCTTTAATAATACTGCTTATTATTATTATTATTACTGTTGTTGTTATCAGTGTAATTGTGTTCTGAAAATACTATCCTAATGGTTTCTCATCCCACCTGCACTGAAAATGGGTTTCTACTGCTGGATTGATTCTTAGAATGAGAAAACAGTGATCTTACTAAGGAAAAACAAAAAAAAAATTTTTTTTAATGGTATCATGAATAATACTAATACCATAACACATTTTTATAAGAAAATTACTCTTTTATTTTTCTTTTTATTTTATCAATCTGTAGTTTTATAATAATAGTCTATATATCACATATTCTGAGGAAATGATAGAACTTCCTGTTCTCTCACATCTGGAACATTAGTAAGCTCAGTCTCCAAAAAAATAGAGGTTAAATAATTTACCACGCTGTTTATTTCAAAGACCTCCTTCCAGAATTAAAGGAAATCTATTTGCATGTTTCTAAAGGCATTGTTCCTTCAGTCTGTGATGTTCATCAGTCAGGTTTGCTGCTTTTGTTTTTGTAATCTAA
>VYZQ01061784.1:0-11990 GCA_013400655.1 Mystacornis crossleyi | reverse complement strand
AAAAAAAAAAAAAGTCACTTTTTAGAAGCTGTCCTAAAGCACAGTTCATGTATCTCCACTTCATAATACTGGAAAACAAACTGAAACACATATAGTATACTTTTTTACTGTGAGACAAGTTATACGGGTTCTCGATTGATGTTCTGCAATGAAACAGAGGCAAAGCCCTTGTAAAGACAATTTCGTTTTCTTCCTTCTAACAAGGAATTAGGAACAATAAACTTTCTCTGTTTCCTTGCATGGTGACAAAAGGACAAACTGGCCAAGAGGAAATCTTGGCACCCAGGTGTAAAAGTCATAGTACTGACAACTCTGCTGATACTGTAAAAGGCAGCATTTTGAACACATATTTGGCTTGGTTCATTTTTTAATCATCATTTTTTTCTGAAGATGTTTCAAATAGGAGCTGAGCATAGTTTGTCTCCCTTTTTTTTCAGCAGGAAGACAAATTTCCATTCTAAGCAAATCCTCCTGCTAAATTTTTAAACAAAAAGTACAGTAAGCTGCCTCTGCAAGTGAAAATAATGCACTATATTATTAAAATACTTTGGCATCTAGCTTCTCCTATTCATTTATTCTCACACAAAAATGTTATTCTCTGATTTAGCTGAGCTGGTATATCCAGCTGAAATGTCCTCAATTTGCAAAGTAGGTATCCTTGCAGTCAGTATATATTAATAGCTTGGAGATGAGAACAGTCTGCAGTGCTGCCTACCTTTGCACAATGCCACTGTGGTTAGCAGAACCACTCTATAAATAACTTGTGGGTTCTGTGTTCTAGGCTTTTTCAGCCTCAGGAGGCTGGAAATTAAAGCCTGAAAATCACAGCGAAATAAGTACTCCAGCCAGCCAACAGTGGGGAAGAAGCAGGATATTGTGGTTTTTACTGGCACACAAGACAAATAATCTTGCTGTTACCACCTCGCTGAAAATTTTAAAAATACCTAGTTTTATCAAAAGTGTATAAGATGGTGATTTTTCACCCAAAATGGCTCAGCCAAATAAAAAGAACTAGAGTTTACAAGAAACCAATACCCAAGAAGCCTGTGAACACAGCAATCTACCAAACCCCACATAAAACACCTAAAACCTTAGGTGCGAATGGTGTCATACAACCACATGAAAAAAATAACAAACATTTCTACATTCCACAAAATGACACTTTAACCCCACCACTTAAAAAAAAAGGCTCCCTTAAATGAGTGCAGAGAAACCAGAAACCACCACAGCCACCCCTGAGTCTGCCACTCTGTCCTCCTGGCAGTGGCTGAACCTTTCTGTTAAGTCCCTGGAGTTAACCCTAATTAATAATTGTGCTGCAGGTCAGCACTTGGCCAGCTCCCATCAAACATTATTTATATCTGTTATCTGGTCATAAATTGTTAAATTTGATCTATTGGCATAGCCAAAACAATTACTGCCTGTCATAAAAGTGTGCAGTGCATTGCTAGAGTCATAAAAGGGCTTCTATTATGGTTGCAGAGTTGAGCTGGTAGATGGAGTCAGTAGACAGAGAGACCGCCTTTCCTGAATGAATGGGCTGAGTTCTCAGTCTTGAATTCTGATCTATGAATGGAATGGAAATGCATAACCATCCACCCAGACAGACGTTAGCATAGTTGTTATCTAACCTGAGCTCTACTTCCAGGGCTCCTTAAAAACCACCAGTCTCCCTCAGCTGTGAGAATGGTTACTAGCAAGGGCACTGAACTCTGATAGATCACTAATTCCAAAGCCCACCTACTAGACTATTAACCTAGGCTGGCACACTTAGGCACATTTTGATGCAAAAAATGCTTAATGCTTTTTTCCTTTCTCCTACTGTCCAAAACCAGAACTCAGGGATAGATGTTTCTCTTGTTATGCCAGACTTCAAGGCTGCCCTGCACCCAGCAACCACCTGGGCTCGAGTTTCTGCTTTAGTTACCGTACACGTCTCCCTGGCTCTTCTCCGTTCAGATTGTAGAGAAGTGCTGTGCAGGAACAGGTACCCAATGACTGTAATTGATGTGCTGGCAGAATTGACACCCTGCTTTGAAAGTCAGCGTGAACATAAGGAACTTCAAACAATTATTTTAACAGCTTATTTTCACTACCAAACTTTTTGACCATTAACAGAGGAACAAATATTGTTTCAATAGTTAACCTCAATTACTGCATCACACAACTAAGAAACCACAAACATCTTCTTTCACAAAAAGCCTTTACCATATGGATCTCTCGTTCGGTATCTTTCAAATCCTCCTCACAGAGAAATCAGATCAAATAAGTCTGTCTCCCATAGCAAAGAATAGGGTTAGATGCTCTTAGCCTTTCAACCTCTCCATTCCTCAGGTTTTCAAAAGACTGAGCCACTCTGATTTCCACCTGCAAAAGTTCAGCCCCAGAATGCAAACAATTTCTTTGTGCTGAATCTCTCTCTTTTCTTTCCCTGAACTTGAGTTGACATGAATTATTTGTCTTAGCTATGCACAGACTCCAAAGGCCAAGCCCCCTTCTCTCTGCCAAGCTTGCTGAGATAAAAACACAGATAAGATTCATAGTTCCTGTAAATTCTGTACCTGGGAAACATAAAACTTGGGCACCACTCAACTTCTTTTGGACATTGTGTGTAAAAGCCACTAGAGACAGACTACACAAGTGACAAAACTCCTGTTCATCGAGATTGTGTTCTATAAATTCCTGCTGTAGAGGTTATTAGTGGAGATTTGTATAATGTTCAAAGGGAAAAACAATGCTGCTTTGAAGGCTTTTTGCCTTCCCTGTCTTTCATTCTTACCCATTGTCTACCACTCCAGCCTGAGTTGTGCTGTTTAGCTTCTGTTACACTGTCAGCTTTCTCGCAGCCATCAGGACTTGGATGCCCAGAGCACACATGCCGCCAGGGCTGATAAGAGAGAGTTTATCAGTGGGAAGAATGGCATAGCCAGCACTGTACTTGTCTGATTCTTTATTTGTTAGTCATAGTTTGCAGATGTTACAGGGACAATAACTTTGCAACATCTTCAAACATTGCACACAGAGAAGGCATGTGGCACTTTTCTGCAAACCAGGAATGTTTGGGCACTGTTACCCGCTGCCCAACTGGCTTGTACAGAGCAATTACTAAGCAGCAAATTATTTTGACTGTCAAGGGCATACTTATTACAAAAACGTGCTTTTGTTAATCATGTCAGGCTTCAGCTCTGTTCCTGCATTTTCTTTAGTTTTTTTGCCCACCACCCACTCCTTGGTGAGTTCTGGGTAAATGCTCTCATTGTCTATTGTTAATCATTCTTGCCTACATGATGACAGCTGCTTTTTGATCAGTGTCTGAACAAAACCACCTTTTTGGATGGGTCATTAAATAGGATGGAATTTATGAGCCATCTTTCTCCAGATTATATTGCCCTCAGCTATGTTCTGTCAGAGACACTCTGTAGTACTGTGTAAACACATTCTCTTTCATGTCACTGTGATCTGGAAATAATCTCTCCGAATGGAACAAAATGGAAAGAAAAGACATTTTCTCACAGGCCTGTCTCAAAATGGTATTTTAAAAAAATCAAAATAATCCTCTGTACAACAGGCAAAAGTGAACTTCTTTTCCTTCTGACACCTATTAGAGTTAGACTGCTCAGCCCTTGTTCTGCAACTGCATTCTTATTTATTTTTCAAAGGTCCGTCCTTGTCAGCCTCTCACAAAGAGGTCTTCCGAGGCAGACTGAGCATTTTCAATAAAATACATCCCAATTAATCTGCAGAATTCCTGGCCCTAAGGGTTGCACTGCTATTTCTACTTGTAACAGTTCTGAGCAGGCTTGTGCTTTATCCTGTGCACATGTTGTGGGTAGAAATGGACTCTTCCATGCCCCTTTAAACATCAGCTTTCCTTCCAGCATTAACAATGATCATCATAGGCAACAACTCAGCACTGAAACCAGTCATCTGCTTCCGATCCATGGGATGGGCAGGCAGCAAGCTAGAAAAAGAGTGATCGTTTTTTTGACCCTACCCATACCATTGACCTGAACAACTGCAAATCAAGGACTGGGCAAAATATATCTCTACTGGAGCAAAAGAAGAACCAGTAAACATCCTGGTATATTGCTTTTTCATGAGACTTTGTGGCGATCCCAAAGCTGAGTCTGTACTGTATTTTCAAACTCACTGTGAAAATGCAGGTTGCATCCGTTTCAACACATACAACTGGCAGAGTCTATTTAAAACAGCTTTCACACTTCTCATAGCTTTTCCTACCAAACTGGCTGAACAGTGCTTTTCCTTATTACACATCAGTTCAAGAAGCAAAGGGTATACCAACAAAGCAAACTAAGTGGCTAAAAAGATTTGATTTAATTTACTGTTCCTGAGAATTTGGGTACTCATACAATGTCACAGGATGTGGACTATAAAATTGATTTGAGAGAAAAGGAGAGTCTGTCAGAAAGTTTTGCATTTTCATGATACAGCTGCAAGTGATGTATACAGTATTGTGCAGCACACGCTAACCAGATTTTCAATGGTACAGTGGGCACTTATAAAGGCAAATGAGTTCCCTGATATGCTTCACAGGGTTAATAAACATGAGCTTGACAAAACTGCACTTCATTCGCACACAAAAAAAATGGGAATGACTTACAGAGATAAAAACAATAGAGCACAAAAAGCCCAGCTGTCTTTCCAGAAGTTATATAGAGAGAAAAACAACCCTGGTCTACCAGGTCTCACTGTTCAGACAACCATAGTGATACTTTGGTATTTATGTCAGAAGGTCCTCAAGAGATGTGTTCTGTAGTCTTTTACTTCTGTTTTACTAAAACATTTGAAGTAAACTAGAAAGGTTACAATTAAAAGAGTTAAACAAATCTAAAATCTTTGGTTAAGGCACCAAAATAAACCTGGAGCTGCTGAGATGGAAAACAGAATGAGTCACAATCCAAGAAATGCCTCAGGCTTGCCATTCTCTCAGTATATGCCAATATTCTCTAATAAACCTGATATTCAAAGGTTCAGAGGGCCCAGTATATGTTTTAGACAGTTACCAACATGAAAACAAAGTGTAGATATATATGGACCTTTGTTGTCCTTGTGCTTTGTTGTCCATGCTTTCTGGGTGCTCCCTTAGAAAGGCCCCAGGAATATTCTCAGAGCATTTCTTGGCCCAGTACAAGCAGGATTTTCCAGGAACCAGAGCTCAGGTCGAGGGAACGCTACCTCAAAGGGCAAGAGTGGGCTAAGTCTCAGGAGTGGCCTAGAATTCAGAGTATTGCCTGGGTTGTTTTACCATATATAGCCAGGACACACTCTTTAAATACTTTGATGTTCAAGTCTCTGATTTAGCCCTTATTCCCAAAGGTTCCACTGGAAAAGCTACAGCTCTGACTTATTTCAGCTGCGTTATCTACAGGTTTCTAACTGAAGGATAGAGGTCTTTACATGTAATTCTTTCTCAAAGAGAAAAAGACGAGTAATAGAAAAAGTCATAGAAAAATTATAAATAGCATCAAAGAACGAATGTGAACACACAGGCACACACAAAATAACAAACAGCTATAAATTGAAGCAGACTAGAGAAAATCAAAGGGGCAGACCTTCAGCTGCTATAAACAGAAGCACTGATTAATCTTAAAGCTATAATGAATGAGAGCACATACCAATAAAATAAATGCACTGCTTGCAGTACAAATAAAACAGTTTTGAGCTGTTTTCACAAACACAAGACAACAGAAAAAAGGGAGGTGAAAATCTATCTGTAGATTACTTTATTTCCTCCATGCCTGACAGTAATTTTACATTCAGTTATAACTGTCTAACTATCAAAAAGACCGACTCAGAAAATGGAAGGAATCCAGAGAGTCCAGAAAACAGCAAAATGATCAGAGAGCTGGAGAGACTGATATGTAGTGAGTGACTAAAATAGAACAGAATTTTTAAGACATTGGCTGTATGACAATTAAAGAGATACAGCAATCTATGGTCTGAAAGGCATGAATACAAAAAGAGAGGGACTTTTATGGGAAAAGAGAAAGGGAAACTGAATAAGAAAAAAAAAATGCACACTGGATTTCCAAAGTAGACTGAACTACTCTCCCAAGCATGGAATGTGTAAAAGATCTGCTAGTCTAGGACTAACAATGTTCTCTTCTCCCAGATCTGTCTACAGTAGGCCTCTTAAAAATTTCTTATTCCCATTCTTATTAATTCATCTGCATAGCTCAGTGTTCTTTACTACTATGACAGACTATAGTAGCTAGCATTTTGTTCAAGGATCATCTAGCTCTGGTCAAAAGTTTTTGAGATCAAACCAATCCTTAACCTAGTCCCTGTTCTCTGCTATGTCTTCTACCACTGCTACCACAAGCACAAACACTGAAGGAAATTTTAAGATGCAAGCATCACATACAGATACTTGCTTTCAGCACATGTTGAACTTACTGGCTGCTGTTGACTCCTTCGAAAAGAGTTTCCCTATTCCCCCTGGATTTAATAGAAAGATAGACAGAAAGAGGAAAAGCATGAGCCTTGGGAGGGAGTGGCCTGGAGGGAAAAACCCCAGAAGTAGCCAATTAAAGATTAATCGCAGTTTGCTAGACTTTGACAACTGATAATGTACCCCCTGCCTAGAAAGTAACTTTGCATTCTATCTGCTCCTATCTCCTTTTTTTGGATAACCTGGACAGAGCAAACCCTGTAATAGACATACATTCACACATATAATGTGCATATATATTATAAATACACTTGTGTTGTAATACATGGACCAGTTGCAGTGACACCGCAGGGGCAGGCCAAGTCATACTAGAGAAGGAATGTAATCCAAGTGCACCTTCATGAAAGGCACATTCTTCAACTACACTCCTTTGCCTCAAAATAATTAGAAAAAGTATTAGCTGCTCACAAGAGCATTTGTCTTCCGTTGTCATCTCTTCTCAGTGGAGTTTTCAAAGTAGGATTTTTTTTAATTGTATGTCCTTTGAAAAAGTATTCTGCAAATTCTACTTTTCTCAAAGGAGCACCCTTTTTCATAAAGGAAGGGTTTTACCTCAGAAATTACTTTCTTTATATAAAGAAGTCAAGACTCAACCAAGCTATCAGACTATAAAAAGATAATAAACTATAGTTTAAGGGTAAAACACCCAAACAATAGTGTTTGTGAAGCACTCCTTGGGCAAGTAAAAGTCAGACCATTACAAGCCTCAGTGTAGGAATTGTCAAGGTCTTGGAAAAGAAAACCCCATCATTTTGTGTGCAGCTGACTTATATGTATTTCTGGCTTCCCAATAAGCCATTTGAAAACTATATGATGAATAAGAATGGAAAATATTTTTTTGTTTATTTTAGGAATAAGAAATAAAAAGTTTTGTTGTCTAAGGTTGAGATGAGATGGATGAGAATGTCCTAAACATGTCAGAGATTTTCTAAGTCATTAAAGCACTGCAAACAGACCAAAAATGAATTCTTAGCAAAAGTAGTTTATCAGATCCCAACCCTGTCTTGTAAAGGAACTACAGAAAAGAACGACGTAATTCAACCATAATATGTTCAGTATTCCTCTTCCATAGACAAAGCATGAAAAGAGCAGAAACTGGTGAAAAGATCAAAGAGATTTTAACATAGAGTTGTTAAATAGCAAGTTGCAGAAAACATCTGGAAAACTTAGTGGCAGCAAACCCCTGAAGTGTGGTTTAGAAATGCAAACTAAAAAATTCTAGTCTAAATCTAGTGACTGTTACATTTTTCCAGAGGGATGGCTTTTATAAACAGACCTGAGAAGTATTTGATTCAGATGCAGAATTGATAGAAATCTACATCTTCACGAAAAAAAAATTATCAGGTTTTGGGGTTTTTTTAATATCCAAAGCACCTAAGCTTGTGGTAACTATTGAAGAGTTGAAGAGTTTGATTTTTATCTTTCTAGAAGTGATCAGTCAATGACAGCACACTGCTTCACACTCCCAGTCATCACCTGCTTCCCACCAGACATAGCTTCCTGCAAAGCAACAGCCCATCAACGGAAGAAAGAATAAAGCAACCATTAGCAGAGTCCTAATTAAAACAGAACATTCAGCAATCTCCACAAAACATGGTGTGACCCAACATAAAGGACTCTCCATCACTGACAGCTAATGATGAAACGTTTGCAACAAAAAGCATCCAAGAAGAGTTACTGCTTTTATAATGATTTTTTATCAGAATCTGGTTTAACTTGGATGCTGATAAAGAAATCACCTGCTCCTTCCTGAAGATCCCACTAGCACCTGAGCTGTTTCCATATTTCCTCCACAATACCCCTTTTCCTTTTTCATTTCAGAGGGCAAAGAGCCCAAGCTCTGAAGTTCTAATGAACTTTCAGGCTTTGGTTTCATGCTACACCGAAGTGTAATACCTTTCTTTCTTCTGCTTATATAAGTAAACAGCCATAAACACTGGGGTTTCACATTTTAACAAGCTACCACCAGTGAGTTGAACAGTAGCAGCTGTTGGACCTCCATGCTGCAAGGCTAAACCAGAGGGTTCTGCTCCCCAGCTCTGGCAGGGCTGGGGCAGGAACAGGCTCAGGAGTTGCCATTCAGCGCTGAGTAGCTCTCCGTACCCTACATCCCTTTCTCAACCTTTTACAGTGAGCAGCTGGCCCACTTAGCAGGAACCCCATTAGGGTGTCTTACAATCTTTAACATTCTTAAACACACAGGAAACAGTGATTATATCAGTCCCTGTACTTCTGTAAACATTGAAATGGCCACCAGGACTAGGGAAGTGATTGCCCTCCTATACACCTCACGTTCTGTGTCCAGTTCTGAGCCCCTCACTACAAGAAAGACATTGAGGTGCTGGCAGAGGTCCAAAGGAGGACAACAAAGCTGGTGAGGAGCCTTGAAAATAAGTCCTATGAGGAGCAGCTGAGGGATTTTGGGCTGATTTTGGGATTTTTTAGCCTGAAGAAAAGAAAGCTCGGGGGGACCTTATCACTCTCTGCAACCACCTGAAAGGAGGCTGTGGCCAGGTGGGAGTTGCCTTTTCCTAGGCAACCAGAGACAGGACAAGAGGAAATTGTCAAGCTGCACCAAGGGAAGTTCACATTGGACATCAGGAAGAATTTCTTCCCTGAAAATATGTTGCAGCATTGGAACAGGCTACCCAGGGAGGTGGTGAAATTACCATCCTTGGAAGTGTTCAAGAAATGACCGGATGTGGCACTCAGTGCTGTAGTGTAGTTGACATGGTGGTGTTCGCTCAAAGGCTGGACTTGATCCTGGAGGTCTTTTCCAACCTTAATGATTCTATGATCCTATGATTTAATACATATCATACATACAGTCAGCCTCCAAACCCCAGCTGGGGATCTTTTCACTAGATCACCACTTATTTCAGCATTCAAATCCGAGTCTCAGTGAATCATTGTGAGTTTTACCCTGTAATATATGCTGACATATTAATAACAGCTCTGATGATACTTCCTATAAACTTCTGGTAGAAGCACAATTTTTTAAAAAATGAAAGCACACAAGAAGAATGAATTACGAAAACACACTAAAACCATTTCCAAGCTTCAATTGATGGAAAAAAAAAAACAATAAAGAAGTAACTAAAAATGTCTGAGCCCAGCCCCTTTGCTCTTCCCCGTGTTCTCCATCTGCTCGTGAGGATCCATATTCCCACTGCCAGTATTAAACAGCAAACTCTCTCATCCCTCAGTGGAGACTATTTGAGCACTATTAAATCATCAAAACAGCAACTCAGGAGACCTCATGGGAGTACTTTCTTTCTTCCTTTCTCATATTAGAAATCAGAGGCTATGCAGAAAGCTACTATAAACATCTCTATTACCACTAACTTAGCTTGACTAAAAGAGCTCCAGAAAGTCCTAAAATAATTTGCACAACCAGTTTTTTGCCTGAACATATTTATCATGTCACCTCTACTCTCAAAGCAGCTTTCACCTCAACACATACAAAACCAATCTTCGTAGAAGCATTTCGCTAAATTTAGCAGCATTGGATATAATTCAGCAAATTAAATATAAATATTTAGCCATGGCTTATATTTATTTGCATTGATTGGCCACTGAAAACAGTGAATTTTATACTCCACAGGACAAAAAATGACAAGAAAAGTAATGGAGCACAAGGGAGTTTCCATGCACAGAGACAGAATCTTATTATCCTTTTTAAAATAACAAGTGAAAGGTGACTGCTTCAGTGGTGACAAAGTAGCACACATATGATACACACATTTTTTCCAAAAGTCTCCCATCAGGTTTTCCTCTTCACAAGCCTCAAACATGGAATTTATTTGATTTTTTTTATTTTGCTTATACAGATATGGCTATATCAAGGCAATGTGTGAGTGCAGTTTAAACCTCTCTATATGTGTCAAATCTGAATATTTAAACTTCCCAGTGTGTAAACAAGAAAATGTAGCTTCTAATCAATATCTTTAATCTGCAAGGTCCTTCAGGTTTGGTTTCATTTTAACACATCTCACATATCCCTGAATGCCACACAAATTTCTCAGTTCTCTACACCTGCTTCCTTCATATGGATTTACATCCAGACATAAATTTATCAGAAGGAAAATTGGGAAAAGAGGTTGCAGCTTGTCCACTAATACTGCCTAGTTCACTTCTTGAAATCTCTGCTGTGCAGCTGCCTCTCCCTCCCACCCATGCTGCACAGCCAGGGGACGGCCGCAGCCACTGTTTTTACACCTAATTTCTAATGTAAACAAATACTGAGAGCCCATCTGACTTTTTCATATCCCAGTATACTGCCTATCTGTGAAATGGTAGTAACAAAAATTCCCCTGGTATGTCATAGAAATATGAGGGCAAAATAAAAGACTTTTTTCACAGCTTCTCTGAAGTCATTAAGATTTTCAATACTGATCTTGTAAAGAAAATAATGTATTTGAAGTACACATCTGTTAAAATTCCCAGTGAAATGCCAAGAGAAATTAATAGGACACCTTGTCATTTATCTCTTTGAAAATATGAAGTGTTATATTATAATCATTATATGGTACATTTAGATTAAATTACAAATATTTTTTAAAGGAAAAAGAGAGAGAAAACAGGAAAAGGATACCCTGAGAGCTGAACTCATCCTGAAAAGCAAAATAGAGTGGATGAGGCCCAACTGGCCGTTGTCTATGGTCCTGTTGCAAAGACAGAGGAACTTTCTCAAATGCAAAGTAAAATTGTGAAAGCTTTTGCCAAGAGATATATAACTGACATGCCTGCCAGGGTCAAGAAAGACAGTCTGTATATAAAACGCTACAATAATCAAAGTAATGCTCAAAGCTTAAACAGGAACATCCTTTTAAAACAAATATAGAATTAAATGGACACCACATTTTTCAATAAAATGACACATTAGTTAGAGCCTAAATGTAACATTTTTTTTCAAGGACAGATATGAAAACTTTTTTGCCAAGACCTTTGCTCTCGAAAAATCTGTTTGTGAGCTGTTTCCCCTTATGCTGCACTTCATACCTCAGAAGAATTGCAGTGAACAGTGAAGACATATTTTCATAATCCTTCTCCAAACCAGTTCCTAAAAGTCCTTTTCCGATAATTTGTATGAAAACAGTAATAAAACTACTGAGCCTACCACAGCCTTGCTTGCTTCTTGGGATGCCCCATCTATATATCTACATCCATCGTTCATCCCTGGGCTTTCGATTACAAGCTTTTTGGGAGACTATTTGTTCAATAGTTGTGCACTCTGTACCATAATACAACCTGAGAGTCTCTTCTAATACAAAGAATTTATAATAATGAACAATTACACCCTTTCAACTGTTAAAAATATGGCAGCAAAAGATGTAATGGTTACAAAATGGAGATATATTTCTTCAACAGCTAATGTTATCTTCAAGCAGAAGTTTAGCACATAAAGAACTATACCTGGGCCAAAGTGTGGAAACTCATACACATACGTATGCATTTCATGTCACATGATAGAATTCCTTGGCTATTACCAACACTGAGATTAAAAGAAAAAAAAAAA
>VYZQ01061782.1:29197-39424 GCA_013400655.1 Mystacornis crossleyi | reverse complement strand
CTTTCTGCAGGACAAACAAATTATCAGGAAAATACAATATGTGGGATAGATAAGGGGAAAGCCAGAAAAAAATATTAAAAAAATCTTCTCCCTGAAACAGAGGCTCAAGAAATTTCACATATAGCAAACAACCACCTCCCTTTTAAATTCATTGATAATGAAAATTAAATAAAGAACTTTTTTTAACAGAATTATTCTTAGTGGATAAAAATTCAGATTTACTATAGGATTGTATTTATATATGTTATATGAACGTATTTTATAGATTGGTTAAGCCACAAGCAATTTTTGCTCCTACAATAAAGGAGTATATCCAAATTCAGATAATTGCCAAAAACACAACCAAAACCAATAATTTTTTTCACTATATTGTTTCTGTGTTTGACTTCTACAGAAGTCTAGTGGTAGTCCAGCATATGTGTAAAAGAGGAGATTGGAAAAACATTATATAATTCTACGTTGTATAAAAATGTGAAATATTATTGGCTTTTTCTCCTGCAACATACGTGTGTTACTCTGTAGAGATACTTATCAAAATACCTCATTTAATGATTTTTAAATTCTCTTTCTAACTGATTTTTTTTGTATGTTTGTAAAACAATCCAATGAGACAATAAATTGCTAAGCACATTTAATGATAAATAGAATTTCATAAACTGCATGGGTTATTCATAGATAAATTTTTTAATAACTGTATCAAACATGGCACAATTGTATCTTGATGGTATCTGCCCAGATCAATCAAAAGAGTGAACACGTGATGATAGTAAGTTACAGTTCAATTTAAAAGGAAGGATATACTTTATCCAGGTCAGGACAGGGAACACTGGCAGAATAGGTAGAAAAGTTCTGTTAGTACTTGACATGCTAAGCTTGCCATTTCTGTAATTTAGTTCACCGCAAACTTCTGTCAGTTGGGACTTGGATTTTGATGATCCTTGTGTGTCTCTTCTGATTCAGGATATTCTATGATGCTGCTACTTCTTACGCCTTTTAAAATTACTTCTTCAGCATTCCTTCCTTAACATATATGATTTTGAAAAATCACTAGTGACATAGTACTCACAAGCTCTTTTCACATGTTGAAAACAAGCGTACAAAAAAAGCCCATTTGGAAGTGAATTAGGGAAGTTCTGAGTATTACATCTTCCTTGTACACACAGATGATAAATTTTCTTTAGGATCTCTGTATTCTATTGGTGACTCCAAATATTGACATTTAAGATTTACGAAGTAGGAATCAATAATTCCTAGGAAAAATAAGTCTGATTTTTTTTGTTTGTACATTTTTTACAACAGAATTATTGGTTTAAGTTTGATACTACTTTATGACAGTCAGCTAAAACCTAAAAGAACTGTCTGGCTGGACTACACAACACCGTACAAAGTGAGCAATAACTTTCTCAAAATAAACCATTTGCCTCTGCAGAGGCTTAAAATAAGTTCTAGGCTTTCAAATTGGAAAAAAGCCTGCAGACCATTCCTTCATTCCTCGTTTCGTACTGCAACTTATAAATTCTTTGAAGCATTATTTTGTTTCTTTAGTAAATTCAGTTTCTGAATAGTTAGTGTATGTCAGTTACTGGGGTTTATGCTTACATGATCTTGAGCTACTTTTACATTGTGCGTACACATTCCTTCAGAATAATTTCAGTAAAGAAATTTGCAAATGGTTGTTCAGAAGCATATCTAAACTAGATGTCACACGATTTATCTAGTGTCACAGTTGTGGAAACTAAAAATTCTGGATGTGTAATCCTTAAACTCCATATTTCCTGTTTGTATCAAAGAAAAATTTTAAGGTTAAAAGTACAAAGTGGTAAATTATATTGCATAGTTGACTTACTCTGAATTTTTAAAAAGCAGTTTTACAGGCCAATTCAATCATGCAACTTTGTTTACCTCATTTCTTTTTTTGTGCTTCCTCTGACTATTCTTGCTCATTTAATCACTCTAATAAAGTACAGATAAATTTGTGAACCAAGTTTTCAATCATAGGCCCAATGATGATTCCAATTTAGATTTCTTCACACAATACTGTTGTGGTAAGTTTACAAAATGAGGCTTGAATATACCCTAAGGCTACTTTTATTTATACTGAATGGAGTGGGTAATAGAAATAAACTTATCTATTTGTACGGGAACACCAGCGTAGTACCCATTAACTATTTGGAAGTGAGTTCAGTTGTGGAATCACAGTCCCACCTTCCAAATTCCCTAATGCAGAGCCACTCATATTCCTAGAGACATTATTTGTCAAAGCCCACATGAAAAGTAGATTCTAGTGACCTACAGTTTTCCAGATAAGACATTTCATAAATAATTATCATTCTTAATACTTTGAATTTAGTTCTGTTTACAACATTCAACTTTATTACATCTAAGGATTTCTGTAACAGCTTCTTATCTTAATTATCTGTCATTTAATGGGATGTTGTAGCATGGAACTTTTCTTAAATGTAAAAGCATAGACTCATAGAATGGTTGAGGCTGGAATGGGGCCCTGGAAGTCTTCTAGTCTAATGCGCTGCTCAAGCAGGGCCACCTCAAGCCTGTTACCCAGAGCAATGTGCAGACATCTTTTGAGTATCTGCAAGAGTAGATTCTCCATAGTCCCCCTGGGAAACCTGTGCCAGTGCTCAGCCACTCTTACAGTTGAAAAAGGACTTCCAGGTGTTCAGATGGAGTCTTCTGTGTTCTAGTTCATGTCCAATGCATTTAGTCCTGTCACTAGGCACCACTGTAAAGAATCTGTGAAGCATCCTCTCCTCCAGGCTGAACAGTCCTATCTCTCTGAGCCTTTTCAGCTAAGAGAGATGCTCCAGTCCCTTCACTATCTTGATAGTCCATTGTTTGACTGTACCCAGTGTATCTGTGTCTCTCTTGTACTGCAGAGACCAGCACTGCATGTAATACTCCAGGTGTGGCCTTATCATACTGAGAAGAGTTTAGATCATTTCTCTCAGCCTACTGTCAACNTGGTTTTGCTTTTAAACCAGAACAACTACTAAAAGACATGTGGATATGTATTTACAGACTCAAAAGCAGTCTGTGGGTAAGTGCAATCTTAAGGGACTTTCATCTGAGAAAATATAGACAGTTGTCTTTATATCCACAGAAGTATGAGGAAGTTCTGGGTCTCAGTTTTGAGAAAAATTTAAAAGAGAACACTCTGCAATGAGCAGTCTTCTCTAAAGGATTTCAACAATCCCCCTCCACCAATACAAAATAAACACTAATAGAGGAAAGTGGAAAAAAACCCCAAAGAACCACACCANAGTGGAAAAAAACCCCAAAGAACCAAACCAATGATTTATTAACAATAGAATGCCCACAAAGCAAGGAAGAAACATAAATAACTGCTAAACATCAAACTATCAGAACTCCACCCCCCCTACCCCGACCCCCTCCAATACAAGAACAAAGAACCAAAATCACCCAGAGAATGGTGGAAATGTTGGAGAAATACTGTTTCCTGACACGTGGTGTGAGATGCCACTGGCTCTCATTCTGTGGGAAGTGGAGCTTCCATGGAGGAGTTCCAGCAGAAGGCAAAAAACCTGATGGCTCCCTGGCATCAACTTCTGTCCCACAGCAGTCATGGCAGGCAAAAAACATGGTCTGGAGCGTCTTGGTGTGCTTTCTTTGCCTTGGCTCCCTGAGGCTTGGGGCTGAAATGGGGCATCCCTGCTCCCAACAGTTGCACTCCTGTAGTCTCAGACCTGCAGCTGTTGAGTTCACCTCGAGGCAGCTGAAAGATTTCTACTGCAGCTTCTCCAAGCCAGGGAAGGGAAAAGCTTTCTGCCTGGGCTAACAAAACCAAGCTACCCAAGCAAAACCGAACTTCACAGAGCCACCCGGGCAACAAGTCTTTGAAAATGCCCTTCAAAAAAACCCAAAGCTCCCCTCCCCCCAGCCCTGCACAAACCCAGTCCTAGGCCTTAAAGATACAGCAACCATTTGGGGGCATAAAACAGAGGATCATGGAATAGATTACCATCATAAATCACTCCAACACATTCTGATAATTCCGTTTCTGGACAGTGATGAATATTTTTTTTTGGCATCTCATATAAGGCACCTCCATTCTTCACAGGAACACAGAATCATTTAGGTTGGAAATGACCTCTGAGATCATGGAGTACAGCCTTTGATCGAACACCATCATATCAACTACACTGTGGCCCTAATTGCCACATCCAGTGAATGATTTGTTGAACACTTCCAGGTATGGTGACTTAGCCACATCCCTGAGCAGTCCTTAACAAACCTTTCTGTGAAGAGATTCGTCTCCATGTCCTGATACTTCACTCAGTCTGACTCTTTGCACTGACAGTTGACAGAGAAACTGCCAGAGTTTCTGCTCACATCTAAATGTCATGCTGAGCTTTAGAACATGAGACCTGAAATGCACATTAGCCATGCATAAATACATGCCCAAACTTAGTCAGAGGCTGTGGGAAAAAAAATGGGTAAAACCAGTCAGAACTACTAACTGTACAAGAACAAAACTGAGTCTCCAAACCAGTTTGTGAAATCTGAATTAAAATAAGTGATGACTTAATTTGCAAAGTGTTCTCCTTTTAAAAAGGCCAAGTGCTAGAGAAATACATGATCATTTGAAACAGCTACCTGAATGTAGCAGATTAATGATTCTTAGAGTACTTATTACAATGAGCTTAGCACTGGTTATTTAAAAAATACCTGATTTTTAGCAAATTTGTATCCTGAGGAGCTTGTAATAAGTCACTACAATCATGAAAAGAGCAGTCATCATCTCAATTACACAGTGCAAGTAAAAGTGTATGAGCTCACCACTCCTCACAAAAACAGGAATGTCAAAGGACTGTGGTAGGTGGACCTTGGCTGGCCAACAAACCCACCAAGTCTCACTCTCACTCCTCCTCCTCAGAAGGACAGGGGGAGAAAATATTATCAAAACGTTGCAGCTCAAGACAGGAATAAGGAGATCACCAATTACCCTCATGGGCAAAACTCAACTTGGGAAAGATTAATTTAATTTATTACCAATTAAAATTAGAGTAAGAAAGTGATAAACAAAACCAAAATTAAAACCACCTTCCCACCATTCTTCTTTCCAGACTGCACTAATGACTCATGACTCTTCCCTCCCTTTGCTACATTCCTGCTTCAGTGGGGTCCCTCCCACAGGAGACAGTCTTTCATAAACAGCTCCAATATGGGTGCATTCTAGAGGCTATGGTGTTCCAAGAACTGTTTCAGCATGGGTCCTTTCCAGGAGGTACAGTCCCTCAGGAAGAAACTGCTCCAGCCTAGGTTCCCCATGGGACACAGTTCCTTCCAGAAAACATGTTCCTGCATGAATTTCCACAGGACAGGAGTCTGCTCCAGTGGGGGCTCTTGAAGTGCTTCTGAGGACTCTCCACCTGCTGTCCTCAGGCTCCAGAACTACAGGGGGACAACCTGCTTTAACACAGCCTCCTCCTTAGGTCACAGGGAAATATCTGTTCTACCACCCAGAGTACCTTCTTTCCCTCCTTCTGCACTGATCTTGATGTCAGGATTTTTGGTACAAGGAAAAGGATACCAATAAATTATTAGTGTTTGAATAAAAGCTTCTTTTCCTCTTCATTAAAGGAGGAATTTTAATTGATAAGGCCAAATATTAATTAAGATTCAATCAATTAATAATTGCTTTCAATTATCAATTAAAACCAATATTTCATTTTGAAGTGCAAGGTTTAGGTTTGACACAGATCATATTTTGACATCTCATTTTTCTTGTAACGATTTTTTAAAATGAAGCAGTGCAACAGGCCTGACAAAATTTGTATATTTTCTCCCAATTAACTAAGAACTTACGATTATTATCATGGGGGTTTTTTCGTTTGTTTTTTTTTTTTGTGGGTTTTTTGGTGGTGTTTTTTTGTTTGTTTGTTTGGGGTTTTTTTGGTAGAACTTATATATTTCTGCTGTATTTTATTTATAAAATAGGCTATATGTTTTATTGACCAAAACAAAACAAAAATTTGGTAGTGTACTTCAGCACTTTACCTTTGCTTTCAAAGCAACTTAAAACTTACTTTTTATTAATTATGAAATGGAAAATGGTATGAAAAATAACATTGGACCTGCTATTTACAAGGATGTTATAGCAAAAAACAAGGAGCTTCAAAACAGGTGACAACTTTTAGAGGCTTGAAGTTGCTTCTATGTATGGAAAGATGGAATGGTTATGACTTTAATTTAGACACAAGAAATTTAGGCAGATGTAAGAAGGCCACACAAAGTAATGAATGGCGTAAGGAGAATAAGTTCTGCATCCCCACTTAACCCTTTCACTTGAGGCAAGACTGGAGATTTTCAAATAGCGATTACTTGAAATTGCTAATCAAGTGCTTTCCTAAATGTGATTGTTCTGTTGTCTCAGTAATTCAGTATTCAGAATGGAATATATTACCTTTCCACAGAAACCATTTTCAAGCACTTCATAACATCAGTAACAGAACTGGAGATAAATAATAAGAGAAGGCAAAAACAAAATAATGGGTGAGGAAGAACAGAGATCTCTCCAGCTGGGATTTGTAATGAACTGATGAGGCAAAGTAACTAAGTTACACAACAAAACAGGTTCACATCACATTAATTATATAGTACTTTGACACAAAATTCCTATACTATACAAGATGATAGAAGAAAATACAATTTTTTGGCCTAAACACAGACAGGGGAAGAAACATGAAAAGACAGGTTGTTGGAAATACAATGAGCTGAAAGAGACTTTCAAACAAATAGGATTTCACCCCAGAACAAATACAAAATCTGGGCAGAGCAGGCTCTGCTACAAAGGTTTGGAAGGGAGATAGCATTCACCAGTGAGGAATACCTAGATCACTCAAGTGTTAAGAGACTCTGATGTTTTAAGTGCTTATGTATTCTTTTCACACCATAGTTTTTTTTATAGATTCACCTGGCAGGTATTAGTTTTAATAGCCTGCTGTGGTGGGTTGGCATTACCTAGCCACAAAGCATCCACCAAGCTGCTCTATCACTCCCCTTCTCCTGGGCAGGGGAAAGGAAATATGACAAAATTCTCATGAGTCAATATAAAGACAGGACAGGGGGAGATCACTCATCCATTACTGTCATGGGCAAAACGGAGTTGACCTGGGGAAATTGATTTAATTAGCTGCCAATCAAAAGTCAAAGCAGGAAAATGAGAAGTAAAAGCAAATCTCAAAGCATTTTCCTCCCACTCCTCCTTTCTTCTCATGCTTGATTCACTCACAATTTCCTTTACCTCCTTCCCATCAAGCAGCATAGGTGGACAGAGAATGGTGTTCATGGCCAGTTTATTGCATGTTGTCTCTGCTGCTTCTTCCTCCTCATATTCTTACCCTGCGCCAGCACGGAGTCTATCCCATGGGAGATAGTCTTTTGCAAATTGCTTCAAGATGAATCCTTGCTACTAACTGCAGTTTTCCAAGAACTTCATGCCCACATCATCACCTGGTTCCTGCCGGAAACCTGCTCCATCATGGGCAACATGCCACATAAAACCAGTATACCTTCTGTTCTTAAAAATACAAAGTGATGAGATAGGGAACAACAGCAAAATAACTGTTATGGTATGTTGTACAGTTCCTGTATTTCTGCAGAAATTGAAATAATAAATCAATATTATAAAGCTTATGGATATTAATTTTAAACTTTCAGTCTTTTTTTCCTTTTCTTCCTTAAACTTTCTAAAGTCTGTTATGATGAAACTACCAGTGTTCATCCTGGCTTTTTTTTTAACACAGTCAAAGAAGAAGTGGTTGTGGTTTTTTTCTGCTTGTTTTGTTATTTATAGTCTTCTGTATTCTCTTCACTTTTTGTATCACCAGCTTCAAGGTAGTAAATGTAGATACATCAGTGGGGTAGGTTGGGCTGAAAGCCAAGCACCCACAGTGACAGTCAGTAACTTGTCTTCCCCTTTCAGGAGGAGGAGAGGAGAAATTAGGAAGAGCAGGAGTGAGAAAGCCTGTGGATATAGGTAGACAGAGAAATTGTTTACGAATTACTGTCACAGACGAAACTGACAGCTCAGGGAATTTAACTTTCATCATTACCACTTAAACATGCATATTTGAGTACTGAGTCAGGTACTGGGAAACAAATCAAAAAGAGGGAAATATTTGCACATCTCTAGAAAAGATCTTCATCCCTCTCCTCCTCATCTCTTTCCCAGGCTCAGCTTCTCTTCTTCATTCCAGACTCCTGCCCTGTTAGAAGTGACCATCTGCTGCACTGAGTGCCTTCAGGCTGGTTGGGAACACCCGGTGTTCACAATCACGACCTTGAGGTTCCTCTCTGTTGCTCCCTCTCACATTCTCCTCTGTCATGAGTCCTCCGTGAGTTACCGTTCCTGACAGGAATATGTGCTTAATGCTGAATCACATCCTCCTTCTCCTTCTCTGACCTTGGTGTTCACCGGGCTATTTCTTATACTTTTTTTCCTCACTCTTCTCTACCAGACATAATTTTTGTACTTTCTTAGATAGCATTTTTCATTAAAGTGCCTCTCAAACAAGCTAAGCCCTCACCTCAGCCTTAGCTCTCTCCTGCAGTGTGTCCACCGGAGACAGCTGGAACTGGCTGTGTTTGGTATAAGAGAAGTCACAGTTTGTATTAAAGTGGCATAACTAAGCTCCTCTCTGTTTCAACATCAAGTCCAGCTTGTATTGTGGTGGTTGGCTGCATGTTTTGCCTTCCATCATGGGGATATCATTGTGTATGGGTTCAACTGTAACTGTTTCAGCTTTGTACAAAAAAGAAGGGTATTTTGCGAAATAGTGTGAAGAAAGCTCAAGGTGACTTTAATCTTAATAACAATATTTGTTTTCTAAGGAAGAAAAAATTGTCAAAATATTTAGTATGCACAGCATATTGATTTTTTAGGCCAGTAAAAACTGAGATTCAAAGCCCTCTGATTTTTTTTTACCATTTAGTAAGAAATTAGCCATGCAGAATATTTCCACAGTATTATTTATTTAGTTATAAAATATTTGGGCACCAGTTCTCCTAAGATGCAGAAGAAACAAATCTGTATGTGGGTCATGATCTTTCTAGGAAAGCCTCAGGCTAAGTTCCTTTACCCTCTCACAAAACACAGCTTTCTTGTCATGCTCCTCTCTTGGGAACCTTGCAGGATCACAGGCAAACTACAGATTTTCTGTTGATTATTCACACCACAGTTTTATCTTAGCTCTCAAGTTTGACCCACTTGTTTCCCTGGTCCCTCTGGGGTTGCATGATTTTGCCATGTGCTCTGAATAACTTTAGCATCCTTTCTGTCCAGTGCTGTCTTTATTAAAGACGGGCACTTGTTCAATTTAGTACTATCTACCTTTCCTTCTCAAATTCCTAGTAGTAAATATTAACACCTCAGTTTTTATTTTGCTTTGCCTTAAGTTCAGGTTGTCTATTTTCAGTGTCTTTTTTCATGTCTTTCATATCTTCTCTTTCATGCTGTAGTCAGGGTCGTCCTGTGCTGAACTGCACATCTTGCAAATTTACCTTGGCTCACACAGTTTGGTGGGACTTGCAGAAGGTGAGTCAGCAATGATGCGATGATGACGACAGAATCTGCCTAAGTATTCCCTAGATATTTTAAATCTGTAAATATCTTTTTCTCTTCTGTCCCCTTCTAGTGGTTTGATTCGCATTTTCCTCTTTCTGTGAGATAAGAACAGGGAGGAAAACAAAGCAGGCACCAAACATTAAAGAATATAATGAAGTTTATTACTACAACTAAAAGTGAAATGGAATAAAAAGGAATTAAAGCAAATCAACCCCCTTTTTCTCCAGCACCTCCTCCTTCCACCTATAATATAAAGACACAAACTTAAAATCAATTCAGCCAGTTTGCCCCTCTATAACAATTTTATGTCAGTCCATTGAGTGAGAGAAGTCTCTTTTGCTCAGTTATGGAACTTTTCCACTGAAGAGGTGCTCCTCCGTGGGGAGGTGGGCATAAGTGGAGGCTTGGGGCACGGGGTTTCTCTGTCCCTTTTGCCTTGGTCATGTGTACCCAAAATCCTGTCCCCTATTGGTCACTTTGAATGTAGCCCGCGGGAATCCTGTACTTAACGGGGTGTTCACAGGACTCCGGGGGAGTTGTTCTAGGGGCAGGTTGCTGTCGGAGTCCCTGCCGGGCTCCGGCCATGTGCGGCAAGGGGGAATAAAATCTGAAAACATCTATCA
>VYZQ01061782.1:4839-28566 GCA_013400655.1 Mystacornis crossleyi | reverse complement strand
ATATTCAAATTAGTTAATTGATTGGTTCTGTCCAGTTCTGGAGGAAATTACAGAACCTGTTGCTGCAAACCACTTCCTCAAGGAAACAGAGCCAAAAGGAAGAAAAACCTAAAGAGCAGGAAGGGATGTCAACCCATGACACCCCTCCATGCTTTATTCCTCTCCTCTCCTGCATTACCAAGTGTTTGGTTTTAGATCACCTCTTAC
Organism: Mystacornis crossleyi; assembly: GCA_013400655.1. Lineage (NCBI taxonomy): Eukaryota > Metazoa > Chordata > Aves > Passeriformes > Timaliidae > Mystacornis > Mystacornis crossleyi. The sequence continues at coordinate 28,359 of VYZQ01061782.1, read as the reverse complement.
TTTTTCATGCCCTTACTACAGCAAAGCACAGTTCCTTTATTGAGCTAGTTCTAATGGTTTAAGTGTGCTGAAAAAGGGCGTCTAAATACACATCCAACAGCATGATTTTTCTGTCTTTAGTCTCACTAACTGATGACATAAATCAAACTGTCAGAAGAATTTTTTCCTGGATCCCTATCTGCATCATCCACAGAAGATGTTTACTAGCTCAGGTATATCAAAAAAGCAGAGAAGTTGTTTTGATTTTTTTTTGTGGGGGGGGAGGTGCGCAGCGTGTTTGGTTGGTTTGTTTGTGTGGGGGTTTTGTTTGCTTCTTTTTGTTTGTTTGTTTGTTGAGGGTTTTTTTACTTTTTGTTCCTATGTGATTGAGGACTCAGACTCTTACATTTATGTTATTTGTCTTCCTGTAGCATTTTGTCCTGGATATTACTAATATCCATTTTCTTAAACTGGCAGTAAAACCAAACAATATTGAGACTTCCTTTCCTTGGTTTTCTTTTTATGTCTTTACATGAACCACATTTATAATGAAACAATTCAAAAAGCTCTGGAATCCACCAAGTTATCATAATCTCTTCATCGTTCTGGGTGTTTTTCAGCTGGTTTTTCATTCTACAGCCCTCAAACTTAATTTTGTTTTGTTTTTTTTCAACTTTTTTTTTTAATTGGATCTGACACATGTGATATTCATTATCTTTGCGTAGTGTTATTGAGATTTAATTTTATGAAATATCCTGCTCCACTCTGTTTTGTTTTTTTTTTAATCAGGATATATCATAAGCATTCTGGCACTGTTTACACAGTTTGTAGTTGTATTTTAAAACCATCTTGAATTCCTTAAGAGCTCTTTAAATTTTTATACCCTGAGCTCCTCCAGTACACTCTTCTTCACTCCAAAACTCAATATTTATATGCCATCCCCATGTCATATATTGGCATAATTAAAATTAGAAAGAACAAAAAGATAAAATGAAAATATTTGTCCCATTCATGAACTATGTTGGCCACATGTTGCTCATATATTCAGGATTGTGTAGTTAACTCTTTCTATTTAAAGGAATTATTTATTCAGTGTGAAAAACGAGGTTCACTCTCCTGTGAGAATTTTAAAGTTTTAATAAAAAGACATAAGGGATGAAAAAATAAAGCAAAATTTACAGTTCTGGGTACCCTTGGCTCTCAGCCAAGAGCACCCCTGCTATTTCAGAGACACCCTTTACATACCTTTACTAATGCATATTCATAAACAATTATACATACTCAAACTTTCCCCCAAACTAGTTTACATTTTCTAGGAACTGTTTTGCATGGCCCCTCCTTGGGTCCGCGTTTTTAAAACGTGCATTTCTTGGCTGTAGTTGTGGTCCAGTTTGGGCTTTGGTCTGTAATGTTTGCAGACAGCACTTACTGAGAGTTGGCAAGTCAGCAGCAGGGGTCTTCATCTTACATTCACTGGGTGTTATCCAACCAAGCAGACAGTTCAGTTACCACAAACATAACTATATCAGCTATTTTACTACAGAAATAAAGGCATTAGTTTTTGTTACAAAAAATCTACATCTTTATAGTAAAGCTACTTTAACATTATATATACAGCACTCACTTTAATATTTGCAGAAAGCCAATCTTATAATATGTATTTATAACATTCAGCTTTCTTTAATCACAACTCCACTCATTATGATCTGTAGGAGTAGCAGTTTTTGTACTCCTGGATTCTCTTTCTGCTTTTCATGTCATTTTCAGTGCTTTTATTTAGTATTTTTTTATAAAAGACTTTTATAGGAAACAAAATATAGGATGCAATGTTTATTTTACAATTATCTTGAAATATGCTGCTTATTGTGGTATATCAGAAAGTTAGTATAGATAAATCCCAATATAATTCACAACATTTTAATCACGTTACTTCTATTTCCTCTGTGTCACCAATTCTAAAACATTTCTTTCCAGAAACTCATTTTTTAAACTGCTTTTTTAAATTAAGTGTCAACACTTTAAAAGAATTGTTTTACAAATTGACATCATTCTGACATTAGTTAGCTCTGAATTTGTGGCTTAGTTCATATAGAAGGAATAAATAAAATATGCTGTACACTAATGAAAAGCAGATCACTGTTTGTTAGAGTAATAAAGAGTGAGTGTCCCAGTTTAGGGATATGGATTTCTGTGCACTTAATTGATAATCACTGTTCCTTGGTACAGTTTTGTAGCTTTATTCACTTAGAGATGATGTGCTGGAGGAAAGGAGGTGACTTTCACTTCTGATCACGCAAATTCAAACCTACTGTTTTCTACTGAAGAGAGGTAAGTAGCACCATTCTAAGTAGAAAAAGCAATAGTGGGAGAAGTCTGAGCTGAGGAAGTCTAATCCTAATTTTTTTTGAAAGGCAATGAGTAAATGATTCACTCTTTTATCCGATTAGTGGAATGTGTAATGTAGAAGACTTTGGATTTTCTCAGTAGCCATTTACTATTATTGGAGGGCTAAAGTCTGAAGTCAAAATTTTAGACTACTTTGATACTACAGCCTTTACTCACATTAAATAAAGCTTTCAACATGAAAAAAAATATTATAAGGCTTGACTCCTAGTAATTTTTTATTATACTTAAATTTTATCCTCATAAGTAAGGAAAAATAAATGAATGCATCATTCTGCTATATATGGACTTAGTGAATATACAACTGAACACCTCAAGGTCTATCTCTGATTTCTTAATAGCAATAAATTAATTGAAGAACAGAAATATTTATTTTTAATTACAAATTGAAAAATCACTGCTGTTGCTAAAAGCTTGTGAATATTTTTTTGAAATACCCAAACTCTTTATTTTGATGCCCTTGCCCTTCCAGTTACACATCTCTGGCTAGTTTCTTGATATACACTGAAGTTTACATTCTTGCTGTATCAGTTATTTCATCATTGACTGACCTCCTGAAAAATTCTTCCTGATTGTCTAGAGGGCTAGAAATTTGTAAGAGTTTCCTCACTCTTTTTTTAGTAATCTCTTTCCCTTCTCTAGTGTGCTTCCTTTGACTGTCTAATAACTTCTTACCTTGGATCTGGTAACTGTAGTGTTTAATTTAGCCTATTTACCATCTTTCTCCATATGAAAATACAGGCAAATCTTCCTCAAACTGATTGGGCTGAAAATCAGCGCATAGTGTTTCTTTGATCACTGATGACAATTTTATCCTGCTTGTGATGGGATAATATGCTGCTACTCAATCTGTCGTCCTCTTCTGCTCACCTTTGATATGCCTAAGATTCCTTTCGTCTAAATCTTTACTTCATTTGACAAAGTGATCTCATATCTGAAATGATCCTTTGAGTCTCTCCAAAAGCCATCATTGGCTTGCTTCTTCTCATTAGCCAGTAAAGATTTCATTTCAATTTTGCCAGTACGCACAATACACAAAGCAGCATGTACTGCCTTAATATTTCTCTACATGTAAAAATACACTGATATTCTGTAGGTCTAGACATAGACCAGCTATCGGAGGAGAGTTTCACTGGTTTGAGTAGAAGCATTCTTATACTATTAGGTAGAAAATCATCCAGAAAACAGTGCTGTTATCCTGCAGGTGCTGATTACCACTCTTCTGCAACTCTGATTCTTACATTGCCATAAAAAAATCATAGAAGTGCTTTATTTTCTTGCTTCAGATGCCAGGAATTTTATCCTCAGACAACATTGGTACACCCTGGTATGTTACTCACTGGTTTTGCTAGACCTATGGTTTTGTACTTTCAGCAATAGCAACAGTTTTTGCTTGAGGCCCTCTTAGGCAAACTGAACACACTTTGGCTGGTAAAAATAAATAAAATAAAATAAAAATTCCTGTGAAAGGAAACAGATCTTATCAAATTGCTATAGGTTTCTTGTATTATATATTGTCATGACTTTCTGAATAATCTCATTCAGCTCTTCTCTACTTGTGACATCTCAAATAGGTGCACTTCAGAATCAGCAATTTCTTCAAAATAAGTCAAGAAATAAAGTAAAAAGAGTACATAAACTAACACAGTGGTCAAGAGTCTATGAATTTAGAAGTATTTATTTACAAAAGACAACAGATAAGACTAATAATGAGTTTAAAAAATGAAAAGTGCCAACTGCATCTTAAGGAAATGGATCAGGTTAGAAAGAAATCTACTGTTTCTCCATCTCTTTCTTATTTTTCATTTTAATCACATAATTTAACTACTCTAAAAAAAAGACTCTCATTAGGATTAGGAACAGTGACCCTTCTTCTCCTACTTGCATTACAATTAAAATAATTTGACCTCAAGTGAAATAACATTGTCAGGTAATTTATGATTCTGTTCTTAATACTTCTGTAGGGTTGATGTATTTTTTTCTTCAATAGCTAATCTTGTTTTAATTCCGTTGCTCACAATAGCAAATACCTTTTTTAATTAGTAAATTAAAAAAGAGATTTTCAGAGCTCCTTATCTTTCCAGTTTTGTTATCCCATCTGTACATGTCTCCAAAGGAGCTAAGATATGTATAATGCTAATTAATTTCATACCACACTGGAGCTGTTAAGCCAGGTATTCAAATCCTTTACCCAATTCAAATACATTCTAAAGCTTAAAGTTATTAGTGCTAATGAGTAATTTGATTTACTTAAAGTTAATTAAACTGTATTCAATTCAGTTACATGAAGGCACTCTAATAGTCTTTGAAAATATATACAATAGTAATATCCATTTATTTAAGGAAAATATTGTGCTACAAATATTGTTCAGTACATTGTAGAATCACAAAGGGAAAATGGCTTCTAGAATCTTCCACTAGCCTTTGTAAAAGATGATGGTTAAAAACAAATCACAGATCAAACAATGAATGGTAAAATTAACATGTGAAGTTAACATACAAAATATAATTTCTGATCAAACAAGAGAAGCTAAGTGACACACTTTACACCTACAACATAAACAGAGAACAATAAAAGCAATTTTCAAAAGGAATAAATTAGAAGCTGATAGAAAAGGAAAACTTAGTTATGTAAGCTATTTCGTATTTCCCTCAAAGTTTTGCATAAACTATTCATGTGACAAATGAAAAATATCGATGTTTATGTTATTACCTGTCTCTGCACATGCTGCATATGTGCTGACATTAAAAGTCCATGTATATGCATGTGCAAAATGCAAACCCATTTTTCATGTTTTATGAAAGCCTGAATATTTTATTCATTAGTAACAAATAAAAATCAATTCATTTGTGAGCATCAAACTGTAATTTGGATACATTGGCTAGAGTACACAGCTTCAGTGTGGTCTTCTACAGTTATTGAGCTACTCTTTTTACTTCCACAAATCAAAAAAAAATCTTACACCCAACAGTAAATGGTAAAGCCTCTCCATAACTGTGCCGAAAGTCTTCCTTATGTGGTCAGCATGAAATGCTGTTTCCTTTAGGTAACTCTTTTTGGCTTATATCTCCTTTTTTCTTTTTCTTTCCTATTAAAAAAAGACCGATATACAAAATTTGTATGTCTATTATCCTTAATTTTCCGTTATTAAAATATTCCAGTAAAGTATAGGAATGATACGGAGTTTTTTACGTAACAAAAGTATGAGGAACCATTGAGGAAAAGTAGTAAGTTTTCATGTCAACTACAACTGAATTGAAATTTTGTCTGATTTCCTGCATGCTTGTAAAAGCAAAAAAAACCAAAGCGAAAAACCCACCAAAAAATCCCACAAAACCAAACAAACAAAAAAAATCCATTCTGAGTGTTCAGAGATTTACAAGAGGATGAACTTGTCAGATAAATTTAAAGAAATTTATGTATTTATAGCCTTCTCAAGTGTGAAAAGAGGAGATGACACACTTGGAAAAATGTAATTGTAAAAACCAAAGTTCTTCTCTCCTGGTAGAATATAAAAAGTTTAATAAAGGACAATAGGGGACAATAATAAAGCAAAAAGATGTAGCTCTGGGTGCTTGTCCCTCAGCCAAAAGCACACTGTGATTACAGGCTCCAAACTTTACACAGTCTCATTATTGCATCATCCAAATGCATATTCATAGCAATTCTGCATATTCATATACTTCTTCAAACTAGTTTGCATGTTTCCATGTTCTTGTCACGTTTTTCCCTGAGCTTAAAGAGCATCTCTTGAGCACGTCACTCATGTGAACCTAGACTGAGTGACTGAAAATACAGTTACCGAGATTGAGACTCAGTGGACTGAACTGAAAATACAGCTAAGGCAAACACAGTTTTCTGTCAAATGTGGAGGAGCTGTATATTTTGTTTTGTTTAAGCATCAACCCAAACAATTTATTTAGCTTCTGCCCAGAATGAGCCCCTCTTCGCTCCGCAGCTTTGCAGCATTTTGAGCTGGCTCTGTAATGTGTCATGGCAGTGCCTGCATGCCTGGATCCTAGACTTTCTTTTTAAATCCTCAAGGGCAAATGAGAAAAAAATCCCTGTGTTGTGTCCTGAAGAGTTGGTGCTCCCTTAGTATGCTGAAGAAAACTTAGATTTGAAAAGGGAATGAAAAGAATTTCAGATAATTAGAGGCATACCCACTGCAAAGCTGGCTCGTTTAGCTCAAGTGAGTTCTAGTTCCAGAATTCCACAAAAAAGGGAGTGATGCCTAGTTCTAGAAGTCCTCAAAAGGTCAGTGTCCTGTGTGTCACAGTCCATAGTGCAGCCTACAACAGCCTTTACTGCAATACAGAAGAGACCTTGAATTCTGGCAGGACTTTGAATGAATGGATGACAGGGAGAATGAGAAAAAAAATCTATAAGTGCCTGGAAAGGCCAAAGGAAGAAGTGAACTGCAGAGCCAGAAGCATGTGGAGGAAGAGATGTCCTGTTATATAGTCATGACCTCAAACTCTGCCTGAGGATTTCTTGTTTCCCAAATAAAATTTATTAAGCTACTGCTTTTAGATGAGGAGTGTTTGTTGGACAAATACATAATTAAATAACAGCATCTCCTTCCTCTTCACGCTTTCTGATATTTCCAGATTGTTATTCATTTGGGTCCTTCTTGCTGAGCCAACAAGTAGGAAAGTGAAATCCAAAAAATAAAAAAGCTGTTCCTGTCATCTCAGCTTGTTCACATATCATTTAAATATTCATTGTCTTTCTTAAGACCACATTAAACAACAGAATGGCAAAGCTAGGGTGGCCCAGTGTGACAGTGGCCCCTTGTGATGCAGTGCCCATAGGAAACAGAGGACATTGTGACATGGGACCCCGCCCTGACAAGCGAGGGTATTGAAGGAGCAGAGAGCCCTAGGGTGCCCAGTCCTAGGATAGCAGCTCTCTTGGGAGGCAGCAGCTCTTTCGGGAGGCAGCAGCTCTCTCAGGAGGCAGCAGCTGTCCAGGGCAAGAGTGACGGGTCTGTGGCAGAGGACACCAAAGAAAGCATGGAGGAGGAGTGCCAGCAGCACAGCCGGCACAGGGATGCCAAGCAGGCCTGTCACTGCAAACTGAGTGCCACCAAAGCACTTCGTGGCTGTGGAGGCACAGGAAGCACGGGCCTGTTTTGAAGGAGGTCATCATGTCCTTCAAGAGGAGGCCTTCAGAGGAGCTGCACAGGAGCTTCTGGGCCCAAGGCTCGTGGGAGGCCACCGTGCCACAGCAGCAGGGTGGCCTGGAGGAGACAGAGCCACAGAGGCAAGGAAGGTGTTCCTCGCTGAGGCGCTCTGGGGGGTTCAATGACACGCCTGGGCAGGTGAGTAACAATGACAGAATGGGACGGCCTGAGACCAGAGGGGACAGGGTCACAAGCCTCCCATGGGTAATTGGCTACACCGCACCACAGCAGCCACAGGTGACATATAGGAGGTTCACTGAGAGCACCATAAACACTAAGGTGATACTGGAGTGGTTGGGAGCCCAAGCTCCAGCCAGTGAGCCAGGGTTCTGGGCCGAGGAGCAGGAGTGTGAAGACACCATGGGTCCAGAGCTGTCTGAGGAAGAGGACTGGGAAGATGCAATAGACACAGATATTTGCCAAAGGACACATGACATTGGGTCATCTCCTGTCCATCAGTGGGTAAATTCCTTGGGCCTGGAGGACAACAAAGACTCCCACTCTGGTCTCAGGGAGGGTCCCAGCTGCCCCACAGATGAGAGAATAGTAGCAAGCGCCACACAACAAGGATCTCAGGGCAAGGAATGTCCCTTGTTTGAAGACCATGAAGATGATAGCACAGCCATTGTCACCCCAGCATTTCAGGAGGTGCCCTCTCTAGTGGGGGAGCAGGCAGCAGCTCTCCCAGATCCAGGCCAGGCTCTCACCTACACCATCCCTTTCTCTACCTTCCTGGATGCTCTGGTTGAAGGGAACCAGCTGTGGAGCAGGAAGGTGCTGAGCATCCTATGGAGGGCCTTAATCGCCACCCAAGGCAAAGGAGAGCAAAAGAAGCAGCACCCAGCAGGCTGCAAACAGGCTCTGCTGATGCCAGCCCAGTCCCTCAGGGCTGAGGGCCTGTACAAGGACCACCCTGTGAAACAGGGTCCTGGCCAGCAGCTGGAAGAAGCAGAGCCAGACCTGGAACTGAGCATGAAGGAACCAACGGAAGCAGGAATACCTACAGGACCTGCCTTCAGATCTCCTTCCCCCACAGTCATCAATTCCCTGGCTCAAGAGAGACGGACATCCATCTTCAAGAGTGCCCCAAGGGCTCTGCCCAGGGCCTTCGCTGCAATACACAGGACAGGAAAGCAGAAACAGCAGAAGCCCTCAGCCTGTGCACTGTATCTGCCGGACACAGCCCAGTATATCAGCAGTGAGGTCCTGAGCAAGGCTGTAATTGTGATCAAGAGACCCAACAAGCAGACAGAAGAGCAAGAACACAGTAGGGATGCAACACTGGCAGTAAAAGCCAGAACAGCAGGGGCAGGAGGCAGCCCCACTGCTGATGGCCGAGCTCTCCTGGACAAAGTCCAGTACACAACAGATGAGATCCTAAACAGAGCTATGATTGTGATCCATGGATCTGAGGAGTACATGGAAGAACAGAGGGACCTGGAACAAGGCATTGGTGAGAGAAAGAGGGTAACAGGCCTAGCAGAAGGAATAGAGAGACCAGGACATACGTTGCCCAGTCCCAAAGCTCATGCTCCCATATTCCTGGATGCAAACAACTACATACGCACCGAGGTTGTTAAGAAGGCTCTGCTTATGATCCAGAAACCATTCGAATACCCAGAGGAGAAGCAGGACCAGGAACTAAGTCTACAGGAATCAACAATGGCAGAAAAACCTTCAGGACGTGCCCAAAGCCTTCCTGCACTTACAGTTGTCAACACCCTGGCTCGACAGAGATGGTGGAGCCTTGCCTGGAGAGTACTAGGGGCTCTGGCCTCAGCCTCCCCCACCACCTCTGGCACAGGACAGAAGGAGAAAAAGCACCCAACAGCTGATGGCACAGATCAGCTGGACACTGCAGAGTGTATCAAGAGAGATGTCCTGGACAAGGCTACACTTGCGATTCAGGGACGCAGCCAGCAGACTGTGGAACAGCAGCATATGGAACACGGAAGGGATGTGTCACCAGCAGTAACACCCCCTGCAGCAGAGGCAAAGGGCCAAGCACATCGTCCCACAGCTGATGCTCCAGTCTTCTTGAATGCAGCTGACTACATCAGGACTGAGGTCATTAAGAAGTCTGTGCTTGTGGTCCAGAGACCCTTTGAAGAGCCAGAAGAACCATACAGCTCAGCCCCAGTAGAAGGGAAAGAGAGCCCAGGACATACCATCACAGCTGATGATCCAATATTCCTGGATGCAAACGACTACATCCATACTGAAGTTGTTATAAAGGCTGTGCTTATGGTGCAGAAACCATTCGAATACGCAGAAGAATAGTAGGAGAAGGCAGGAAGCATGGATGGTACAAGGGCAGCAAGAGCTAAAGCAGCAGAGACAGAGAGCCCAGCACACGCCCTGCACAGCTCCACAGTCCATGACCCACCTCTGCAGAGTATGTCAGAAGTGAGATTCTCCCTCTCTTCTCTATCTTCTTGTCTTGCAGGGTTTTAATGAATAAAGACCTATATATATACATATATGTATCTATGTATGTATACCTATATATACATTTATATATAGACTTATATTTATATGCACACACATATGTACACATACATACACATTTATATATACACACACATATATACCTATATTTATATATATATACATATATGTATCTATGTATGTATACCTATATATACATTTATATATAGACTTATATTTATATGCACACACATATGTACACATACATACACATTTATATATACACACACATATATACCTATATTTATATATATATACATATATGTATCTATGTATGTATACCTATATATACATTTATATATAGACTTATATTTATATGCACACACATATGTACACATACATACACATTTATATATACACACACATATATACCTATATTTATATATATATACATATATATAGCACCCCTAGGAATTAGTTACTCACAGCACATAGACTATTTGACGATTATTTTTGAATATGGTACTGGTATGTCAAGTTTGTCTACACTGTATAAAAATTTGTCTACTGCAAAAATAGTATTCTTATGTAGGTAAAACTCACTTCCTCACCCCCACTCAGCTTTAGAAATGTCCTGCATAGCAGAAACAGAATTGAAAAAATATAGGAATTTGTTCAGTAAATGCATGTTTTCCGAATGTAATGAAGTCTGCAGGAACTTTTTTTACCCCACTGTACAAGAATCCAGGTATCTTCTTAGAGGACACACACAAAAGTATTTGCACTGTCACTATATATTTCCTTCATGAGGAAGCCTCGGTACCATTCCATTTCCTTTTCTGAACTGAGCCTTCTCAGTGTTCCATGCTCATTGAGCTCAGAAGCCATGCTCTTCACCGAGCATCAGTCATCCCTTGTCCACACTCATTGTACATCACCTGCCGACCGAACATAGACAGGGCATCATGAGAGCCATTGTAGCAACACCCTGTGTCTCTCTTTCTCTCCAACCCCTTCCTCCTTTTCCTTTCTTTTCTTCTGCCTTTTCTATCCTCTCTCTTAGGATCCTTTCCTTTTTCTTACCAATAAATGGTTGACCGGTGTAATATTGATCTTGTTTGCATCTAATTTCGTCTTAGGAATCTGTTAAGTTTTTCCCCTCAGGTCTCACTCTTGGGTGGCACATCTTTGGTGTCAGAGGTGGGAGTGGACCAAGATAGCCAGCCAAAGAGGGGAGCATAATAGAAAATTAAATCCCCCAAACAAGAATAGGAAAAACAAAATGTGCCAGCCTGTATGATGAGTGTCATTCACTGTTAATACACATGGTGATTATCAAATCAGGAGGAAAGGGGAGGGGAGGTCCTTCACTGGTTCCTTAAGGAAAAGAATCTTTAAAAACTTTCCCAAATATTTTCCTGGTGCAGACATAAGCCTGTCACACCTAAGACAGGGCTTGGAATCAAGCATATTTAAGAGCTGCCTGTTGCACTGTGCTTACAGATGTCATTTGCTGCACTTGAGGAACTGCCGTGTGAATCCTGGTGGATTCTGCATGATGGATACTGTTTCAGGCTCAGCATTCTGTAGATCTGCACACAAGATCTGCACAGGAAATTCAGAGGTACCGGATGATACCCTAGAAAGTACATCATCATAATTAAAATGACCTGGCTAGTGCAAGGTTTTTCTGCTGCACACAGCCTGGCCTTCAGAGGTATGCAATGCATAACACAAAAGAGGACATGAAGGAAAGTTCTAATGAGGTATGGTAGGCACAATGCTGAAAATGTTGTTTAGACAGTCCCTTGAAAGTGGGATAAAAAAACCTTAATACTTTAAAATTTAGGTTGACACTTTTACTTCTAAAGCTTTCTAAATGTCAGCCTGTAGCCGGATGCTCTACCTAAGCCCTCATACAGCAGCTTGAACTTAGCCATAGTTACATGCTACCAGTGATGAACTGAGCAAGGAGGGCCTGCTGTTCAGTGATGCATTGAGCAAGTAGGGTCTGCTTGTCAGTGACAAGATTGAGCAAAAAGAATGTGCTGGTTTTAGTGCTGAAGAACGCTGAGGTCTCATTGATCAACTATCAGACCTAGTGCAAGGACATGCAAGGCCCTGAGATGGAGAGTCAGAAACGTTGAGCAGAAGAAACCAAAGATTGCACATTTTTCACCAAAAAAGTATATTTTGCTGAATAAGCCTGGCAACACATAGTCTAAAAAGATATATGACTGGCAGCTGATTACTTCATGCTGTAAAAACACAGTCCTACTTTTTCACAATAAGGACTTCAAAGAGATTTGCCCCTGGTACTTGGTATGTGTGAGTAACATCAATCTCTACTCAAGAACTGGTTTTGCTAGCCTTAGTGCTTTAATAGTGCTTCAAGAGTGTTTCATAAATAGTGCACTATAGTAAAAGTTATAAGTACATATACTGTGTGGTGAGTAATTCTGATGAAAGTATTTTTTGTCTAATCACTAGCATTATTGCAATAGTTTTAAATAAATTATATATATATTTAGGGTTTGTCATCCTTAATCCTCATGGCCAAAGCAGTACAAGGGTTATGCCCTAATGTATGATCATTAGGCATAAACCACTGGGGCTAAGACTGGATTGAAATGCACCTTGACCCCTCTCTGAGGAGGAGTTTAGGTAGCACAGGGGTCTCTTCTGCACTTCGTGTCTCAGTGAAAGGGCTTCTCTTACAAACTTTGACTGATACTCCCATTCTGCCCACACCACAGAGGTGTCCAAGTCTGACACTGCTTTTGTCTAACATGGTATTAAATTTATTTTCCTCAGACTATTGCAGGATCCTAATTCCAAAGCAATTAAGTCAGTCAGCTGGAGAGTCTTCCATTGCTTCAGTAGCCCAGAGAAAAGTTCTCACATTTAATTACAGGTCTGTAACTGTCGGAGACTGAAATGTTATAATTTAAGGCTTAAATGTCTTCAAGAACTTTTGCCTATTATAGCAAAACTCTATAAAAGCTGCAGAGAAGAGGACCACACCCTGACTAAGGCCCTGGATCAAGCTGAGCACCTGTGGGGTGGAGACCACAGCCCCAGCACTATAAGCTGCCAGGCTTGCAGGGACCCTCACACCAAAGGGTGGGGGGAGGAGAAGTTTTGGGTGTGTGGCAAAAAGCCTCTGCTCCAAGGCAGTGAATGCCCATCCTCCGCTGTGCAGGCCAGCTCAGCTGTGGGACCCCTGCCACGCGGGGAAAGTCGCATCCACGTGAGGGACAGCAGAGGGGGTGTCACGGCCCATCAAAGGCCCCCCATAGGAGCCCCCAGACCCTGCACCACAGCACTGCAAATGATGCAACAGATCCACAGTGTTGAGAGAGACTGTGTCAAACTTGTCCTCCCCATGGGATGCACCTGGGCATTCCCACCTGGCCCAAATGCGTATTATTCCATTGAATTCTATACTTTTTGTAGCAAGCAGCAGGGGACCCTTACCACCAAGAATACCAGATGGAGGGGGGCAAGGAGACGTCATTGGGACACTCGGAAGGGTGATATGTTTCCAGCTAACCCCCGTCACTCTCTCTCTGTCCCCTGGCCCCTCTTCGCCCCCCTTTTTCTATTTCTTTCTCTCTTTCATTTTCTTTCTCTTTGCCTCTTTTACTAAGATCAAATAAAATAGATCACCTTTTTTTGGCACCAACATCTAACCTAGTTTCGTTTTAACCATGGTTTTTGGGTATATTTCAAACCTTTCTGGGTTTGATCCATTTTTTTCACAGAGCCTTAGTTTTCTTCGGTCTTCTGTGTTTAATCGGTTCTTAACAATAACACAGCAGTGACCCTAGATAAGCATCAGAAGTTTGACTTTCCCTCTGATTACTAGAAAAGCCTTTCTGATTTTTTGACAAAATCCTAAAGGAGTAAAAACCAGTGCCTGACTACTTAAGCAAAATCTTCCTTCTCCCCAGTATGGATAATATTCATGTTACACACCTTTTTTGCACTGTTGTCATGCTGCCTAGATTGCCCACAGAAAATAAAGCCATATGAAACAGGACCTGAGCCTTCTGTAACACAAGGTCATACAGTGCCCTTAAATGACCTGTTCATATACCAAAAAATGTGAGATCTGAAATCTCACTTCTTTGTAAGAAGGATTATAAACATATAAGTCAGACACAAGAAATTATAGTTAAAAAAATATAGTGGTTAAAAATAATGCTACACATAGGAGTTATGCTTACAAATATTAGTACAGTAACAAGCTTTTGAGAGAAAAACTTGCAGGAACAGATAACTGCAGTTAGCTTTGCTTTCCTAAAGAGAAAAAGAGATTAGATCTAGCCTTAAACTAAAAATTTTAGATTGTGTCAAAGGGTTACTTTATACCAATGACCATTGAAGCTTGTTATATGAATAGAGCATGTCAAATATTGCATACAGCAAGTGGGAAGTGCTGAGGAGACCAACAAATCAGAGCAATGCATGTCTTATCACTAGGAGGAACGTGACTTGCATCTACATTCAGGATGTATGTCATCATTTGAATAATTGCAAGAAAAGGAATGACTAGTTTTAAATCTTAACCACAGAAATACTACCCTCTTTAAAACACAAGCAGATAATCCTGGCACACAGTACTCTCAGTGGTGGGCAGCCACTCTTACTAGTCAAAATGTAAGTTAAAAAGAAGTGCCTTTTTTCCCTGCTACTTGATAGTCACAATTTTACAAGCATTTGTGTCTGTAGGTGATAGAAATAAATCTGTAAGTATGCAAGTGCACAGCTTATGTTTCCTTTGAAAATGATCTGTCTGCCTAATTTTTAACAGTGCTAAACCTGTCTTGTCATCACATGCAGAGATATCCTTAATTGCCCAGAGAAAGGCTAGTAATGCTGAAACCAAAAGGGGAATATCAGATGACAACTTCATTTATCTATAGCATTAAGACAGATAATTTGGCAGACCAGAAGCTATTCCTGCATCTCAAGCAACTGCACTAGCAGGGGTATTGAGCTGCCTTGAGCTAGTTCTCAAAGCCAACACCATATTTGCATCACATATTACTTTTCATGTCTAGTGTATACCAGGCCAAACTTTACCTCATTTGCTGTGTCCTTCCATGCTTCCTTTTCAAAAAGAATTCTGGAACCTTAGGAAATTTGTGCGACTTTTCCTTCCAACTGATGGACTTAGCTATTGTCCCTCTAGATGTTTCCCATGTACCAGTTTCATATACACTTTCCACCTGCCTGGGAACTGGTTTCCAAATCAAAAAGTGTGCATTGTGTTAGGTCATGGTATTCACATCAGGGCACTGCCTCTGGTGCTATGAACAGCCCTTTCTCTTCTTGTGTTTCTGCACTCCCAGGATCCTGTCTTTTGCATGCCAAAGGCTGCAGTTACAGCAGATATCAAGGGAACAAGAATAATAATATGGAACATTTTGACAGCAGGATTGTTTGGAATATAATTTATTTTTGGTCTTAATATTTATACAATAAAGACAAATTGCTCAAAGTATTCAGTTACTTATTTAATACAGACTAGTTTTCTTATATATAGCTTTCCTGAGAAGTAAAAAACATAATGTGCCTCATTTGAGTCTGAGCTGTTGGGGTGATCTGCTAAAACTGTGACACTCATACACAATGCAGAAATCCCTACAGTAACTGTGAGGATACTGTCCCTTGGCAAAACAGAAAATCTTAGGGCATAACTACAAGGGTGAAAGCTCTTTGGAAAGCTTTAGAAAGAACACAGTATAGCATAAATTGAAGATGGTTGGTTAAGATGATAACATTAGCTGCCTGCGTGCTCTGGACTAAAATCAATGGACATCAGTTTGATTGCTGTGTCACTGAATCACTGATAATTTCTTTAAGCATTAGGCTAAATAAATAGTAAGAATGTGTATTCTAGACTCTATGATTGTTCCTCAAAAGTAATGTGATATACTCAATTCAGGATTCCTTAGGATCTCAAATTATTAAAACTATATTATAACTTAGGGTGCTGAACTGAAAAGTTGTCTGCAGTGAAGGTTCAAATTATTTTCTGTATATAAGTTGTGAAGCATGGAATATATAAAGACTGTGATTAATTCTTGACATCACAGTCCGTAGAACCATACTCAGTCCTCTTGGAGAGGTAGATAATACTTGTTCAGTTTAAACTTCACACCATAAGCTATAAAAGGCAGAGAACAGAATCCCTCTTGGTATATCTGTGGTTACATTTGAGAGAGGAGGGGAAGGAAGAGCTAATAAAAAGTCTAAGGATAGATAAGATGACAGTGTTTGGAACAGAATAATGAAGCATAGAGGCAACAGAAAAGTGCATAGCTTGCACAAGCTATTAGACTACATTGGTGTTTCTTATCCTCTTGAATGACTTCGTCTCTTCAATTTTTGACCTACCAGGGTGCAAGCTGGTACACTGTAAACCATGAGAGTTTAAGGAGCAAAGAGAGCCCTGTTCCTTTTTGCACTGTTTGACACCACTTAGAAAAGGAGAACTATGTGAAATGTTGGTATAAACAATTAGAGACAACACAGTTCAAGCAACAATTTTCAATCTTTTTGGATAAATATTGCCTGTGGGTAATATAAATTGTGAGAGTATGGATTTAACACCAGTGTCAATGAGCAAACTCAAGTTTCCTATATATTGGCAGGAGAAGCAACAGAGAAAACAACTTAAGCAAAGGGTTTGCAGTGGGTATAAATATAAATATTAAAAAAAATCTCTGTGAAACACAACAAGAGAAACAGAAATTAGTACATATACTTATGTATTTATATACTTCCAGTGCAGAAAGAGGGGAACGGATATGTAAATTTAAAAAGACTGTTTTTTATACAGGTTTTAAAAATAGGTATTAAAGCAATTAAAAGAACTCTAGCTTATCTGAATGATGAATTCTGTTTTTCTATTCTGCATAATTTAAAAACTCAACATGTTTTTACATAATTTTCTAATAAGAGGTGTTCATTTACTTTACTTTAAATACAGTCATGCATCTTTAATTGTTTTCCAATACATTTATGCACATTTGTCTCCAATAAATCCTAT
This sequence comes from Mystacornis crossleyi, assembly GCA_013400655.1. Taxonomy (NCBI): domain Eukaryota; kingdom Metazoa; phylum Chordata; class Aves; order Passeriformes; family Timaliidae; genus Mystacornis; species Mystacornis crossleyi. The sequence continues at coordinate 11,304 of VYZQ01061782.1, read as the reverse complement.
TAAAATACAATCTTTTTAATATATTTTTCAGTAAATATTAAAGAACAAAATTAATATGACATTCAGTAACTATGGAAAACAAGATGCTGTAAGGATAGAACAGAGGATGTATGCCCAATTATTTACTTAGGAAGAGTAGAAATGAGATCTGGGTGTCTACTCTACTTTTTTTGTGCCTTGTGATGAAATCTTTAAATTCACATGAAAAATATGACTACGAGAGGCATTTAAGTGTTGTAGTTCTATCTTTAGGTATTATGTCACAGTTATTTTCTTATCTAAAAACAACATAAAAATGTATAAGGCTTCACCTATTTTATTTTGAAATTCAGAAATGTTGAAATAGCAGCATTTGTAATGCATATTATATGAAAAAATTACTTTTAATTCCAGACAAAACACAACTGGGCATCCAGTTTACTAGTGTGAAAGAGGCTTTACACTTTTCAGTCAAACAGCTGATTAGGCTGTAAATTATTCAACAGGACAAATTAAGGAAAGAGATATTTAAAAGACAAAATTATGTTTAGGACACCACCTACTCTTAGCATACTACATTAGCAGTAGGTAAAAAAATGTTACATGCCTACAAGTAAATGGCAATGATGATCATACTGTAGCTATTTTTTTAGAATGTGGATTGATTGCATTAAGATAGTATATGGAAAAAAGCTTTCTCAACACATCACAAGATAGAAAAGGAATAGCGTCTGAAGAAGGTCCAAAGAAGCTGGTTTAAAAGCAGTAAAATTTATATTTCTTAGTGGAATAAGAATATCCTAAGCAAGCCAAGAAGAAGAATAATGTAAGGCATGGTGAAAAGTAGAAGAATATTGCACAAATCAGAAAAGGCCGCAAGATAAATAATTTCAGAATTTATCTAGCATACTAAAAAGAAATGCATTGACATCATCCGGTGTAAATACTGGTAAATCACCTGTAATATGTAGAAATTAAACCCAAGAAAGAAATTACAACTGTAAAAAAGAAACAGAGCATCATGTCTCAACTCTTCAATCAATGCAACATTAACTTTCTGATTACTAAAAGCCAGATATTCTTGGTTAAATTAAACTTTCTAATGGGCAGTGCCAAAACAGTAGAAATCGTGGAGTAATTCCAGGAGCTTTTAGAATGCCTTCAGCTCCTGAAATATGCAAAGTTTAAGAATTCAATTTACAAAACCTTGGCTCCATAAGGTCTGGTCACTTTAGAAAAATTTCAGACTGCAGATGCTACTTATAAAATATAGGATTTTAATTCTGAATTGTTTAATATAATATTTTATTCAAATTGGGAACAGTTGTGTAGGCTTTTTTGATATAGCAAATGGGACAGGGAGCCCGGCAAGTGCTCCAGGAGCTTCTTTATTATTTTATTCAGGCATCAGTCTCATATATAGGAATGAGACACAAGAGATGGTACAAATCTCACACTGTCACAGGCAACCAAAAACTGCCTGATTAGAGAGCATTCTTAAAGGCTTTCTATCCAATAGCAAACTTCTAAATTTTACAGACAATTTTTTTATCCAATCTACAAATGCACACATACATCTGTTGCACACAATACTTGCTTGTTATGCTTTATATAATAATACACAATATTCCTTTATTAAGCTTAAAACATCTATATTGCTAAGCATAATTTCTGCTGCTTCAGAATTTATCTCAGCCAAACCTAGAAACTCTAACCATTGTTTTAATGTCCTTGCTTACTATAAAATTGTATCTTCTTCTATCTTCAAGTTTTTGCAGCCACAGCCAACCTAAAATCTTTTGCTTCATTTCTAAAACGTGCTTTTTCCCATACCTTAAGGTCCTTTTCACCTTTTGTGTTTCCCACAAGTTGGTGAATAAACTTAGGCATTTCTGAAAAGATTAAATGAAGAGAATTTAATTTTCAGTTTACAGATAGTCGCTTTTGCCAATTTCATACATAAATAGTCCTAATCGATAGTGAACCGAAATAAAAGTTCATTATGAGATGAAACAAGTACTTCATATTCTAAACCATATTTCTAAAAGTAGGATTTTATTTCCTCAGTAGAACTATAGATCACACATTGTTATATTTTAAAACCCAATTCTTTAAGAATCAGTGAGGAACTCTGGCCTTTTTCACTGTGCAGATGAAGATATTTCTTAAATTGTCAATGATTTTAGTGATCTCTCTCTACATTCAATGATACCATATTTCTTAGGGATGACCCATGTGTCACTGTAGCCCTTGTTTTCGCTCCAATTATTGTCAAGAAATGAGATTATAAAATATGCCATTTTCTATGTAAACTCTGAAGCATGAGTATAGGTTATGACCTAATACAAATTTATCTTTCAGTTATTATCAGTACATTTGGTTCACAATTTGAAGAGAATAAATTTGATTTTTTTGAATATTCATAGCTTGTTAAGAAATTTCCATGAGAATATAAAACCAATTTTTTCAAAAGTGAATTCTGTTTCTACCAGTGATTTAAGTGCCAGATAATTTCTAACAAATAAATTTTAAAGAAATACTGGTTTTTTGGTTTAATACTGAGAGAAGGAGTGTGGATTTTAGCTCATTGATGCTAAAAAATAAACAATTTCAGTATCTTGTTTTGTTCTTTCACTTTATTGAATATATCGCTAGTTGAATAGGTAAGGGTCTTTTAAAATTAGGAATATGTGTATAGAGACTTTTTAACGAGAATGTCTGTGTACCTTAGTGATCCTGACTTCAGCTTCACATGTATAATTCTGATGCTTAGAATTTTCATGTTTAAAAAGTTCTGCAGGTTTAAAGAAAGAACATCCTGAATGATCAAAATTGGCAAAACTCAGCTGTTATGGATGCACTCTGCCCATTTGAACTAACAGCACTTTAGCGCAAGTTGATGCTTAGCAGGTAGGACTAACCTAACTTAATCCTACTGTGGGTGGATGCCAGTGAGAACTCAGCACCTGACTCCCCCAAGGGTGGTTTGGCTGGAGACTGTGCTGATTACTGGCCAAAACTGCATGAACACAGCAGAAAAATCTGACTACAGGAGTTGACTGTCACTTCACATTGTAAATATCTGCAGCCATCAGGGTCCATTGAGCTCTCCCTCTGCATCACCTGACTGTACCCTGGTGATCTTCCCTCAAGCAGGGATACCTCTCAAGACTACCTCTCCAGGCAGAGAGCTCCCTGACCTGACACCAGACACCCGTGAGTTGGTGTCATTTTTTGTATGCATGTAAAATTTAAGATGCATTTAGTTAAGTTTTAACTAAAACTTAGTAGCAAATTGACCACTAATCCATGTGTACTTATTAAATATTTTACGTACATAAATTTATTGACTAAAACTTCTTAACTGCCTACTCATATCTTTCTGAGTGAGCTCTGACTACTATACTGCAACAACAGCCCATACACCAAGACTATTGTCTTGCTCTCTCTGTCGTGACAATTCTAATAATTTCGACAAACTTTCCTGAAACCCCATTTTAAACATTGATTATGATTCTTCAACAAGTCATGCCAAAGTTATTGAAATACCCTTAAGCATAATGGCACTTTTTCAGGAAGGAAGGATTGATAATTTTTTTCCTATCCTATAATGGTACATTTCCCAATAGAATAGTGGGGTTTTTTTCTAAATCTTGTCTTTAAGGACTACTTTATTAATAATGCTACCCATAATGACAGTAATAGTAATAATATGCAGATAGTAGTAATAGAGAAAGTTTATTTTTGCAAGCACTTTCCTGTAACTCTCCATAAATATAATGCATTACTACTTTTTATTGTTTTATTAATATTCCTATATATAAGAGGATATGTGCTGACAGTGAAAACTGATACACAATGAAGAAATTTTTTTGCTGTTGTTGCTCTGAAGTATTAGTTTTTTAAATAATTTCTTCAGGTATGTGTCTGTGATGAGTGCTTATTAAAGGTGTTGACATAGTATCACCCAGTAATCCACAGGTTTATCTTCACATTCTGCAAAAAACTCACTTCAGTGATGTAGCAACAGTTGGAAGGTCATAATAATCTATGAAGGTCAATTTCCTGAAGCATGGTTCAAAGCTTTTGCTACACTCAGGGGTGAATAGGGTGTTTTCCTGAAGCCTACTTCAATCAAGAGCTAACTTGTGAATAATCAAGAAATACTGCACAAATACTTCTAAGATCCACTTTTCCAATCCAAAGATGTGATAGGATGCAGCCAACCATGATAATTCAACTTGGAACAAGTTATTATCAGATAGAAAACATGTTGGTCGGCTGAAAGGTGCTGGAGACTTTAAAGACTTCAAATGTTTTCTTGAATAGAATATGCACTTTTTTTACTTGTCTGTTTTCTCAAATGTGTCACTTATCTGCCACAGCAGAGCCTTTTCTATCCAAGGCAAGAGAATTAAGGGGGGGGGGGGGGGGGGGGACAACAGACNGGGGGGGGGGAACACACCCCTCTAGCAACTTCAGTCTCTAAATTCTAAGATCGTCTAAACTTCTGTGACCAATTAAGTTTACACCCTCTAACACAAACACTGTGTATGCAGATCTCTCTACCACAACCTACCCGTCCTTATGCTGATATTTTAGCCCAAGGGAATGGAGGGAGATCTCCTAAGCAAACAGTATAAATTAGCCTACTAGAACAGAGAAAGGAATAATTAGGGGTCAGTGGAAACATTTATATTGAACTTCTTTTGTGTTGAAGTTAAGAACATTCATTTGCACTTCAGAAATTTCTTGTGTCTGTGTTTACCTTAGAATGTAACTACACGTGCTTTTTCGTCTCTTCTCCCATCTACCCCTCCCATTTCCCATGGTTACCAACATCTCAGAGTAATTCTTAGAGAAGTGGTAAAGCTCATGCTCTGACATCCTAGGCACATAGAATCATTCCCAAATTATTCATCCTGGAAAAGGCATCAGGAGGTCTTTTTTGCAACCTCTACTCGTAACATGGTCAGTTCTGAGCTTAGATCAGGTTGCTCAGGATTCCTTCTAGGTGAGGCTTGAAATCCCTCAGAACAAAGAAAAGCTGTGGAGCTTTTCTGCACAATCTGTACCACTGCTTAATCATCACTGTAATTATTTCCACCACCCTCATCATATCCATTTGGAACTTCCTCTACTCAGTTTACCCTTCTTTGGTCCTGTCCTCTGACCAGGCACAGCTGTGAGGAGTTGGTCTCTGTGCCTTTTTCAGGATATCTGATGCTCACCAGGCAATGTTACTCTTAAGACTAGTCTAGAGACTATTCTTATTCTTCAATAAGAAATTTCTTTCAGGTTTTTACATAAGCACAAATGACTGCTGCTGCAGAACACCTGAGAGGAAAATTGACAGCAACACAAGAACACTTGTGAAGAGGATAGCCATTAAAAATGTTTGGTTTACTGACAATATAGAAACCAAAACAAGTTCAATAGTCTGAGCCCTATTCATTTCTTACCTTATAAAGGTAATGTCGGGAAGGTATTGATTTCAGAAAGTTTAGTCTCTCTCTAGAAGGCTTGATTGTATAATTCTGCAGATATAAAAATCCAGTTGTATACAGTTACACTGTGTTTTACATTGTGCTGGCACAGTAGTCATTACAATCAGCAGGACATTTCAGTTCAAACCTGTAGACAAACTCTCTCTTTACTCAAGTAAAATAGCTTTGTTAAAATAGTTTCTCCCCTTCTGTGTATTTTTGGTGGGGGGTTTTTTGTTTGCTTTCTTGCATGTTTTTTGAGGTGCCTTGGGGTTTTTTCTGATGTGAAAAAGAGAACATGAAAGCATAAAACTCAGATTCGTAGATGTAAGGCAAAAGGAATACCTGTCCAAATACCCACTCTCCATTTCTCTGTCAAGACAGGATATTTCTCCATTTTATTAATCTTTCTTCTTGTGTATTTGAAAGGTCAGATTTAAAAAAAAATTAACCTTGTCTATACATGTAATTCCATGTCTGCATTTTCAACACTCAATACTACAAATGCATTTAAAAACCAGGTCTTTTTCAGTAAAATTGACAAATTAGGTGTGTCAATTAAATTTTTCAAGCAGTTTAGATATGCAAAGGGCATGTGCTTGTGCAGAATCAGAATTAGGTTAGAGGTGATTATGTTGGTTCTGGGTTTAGGTGATGTTGAAGGTCTCCTCCAACTGTGACTCTGTGAAAAGATTGCAGAGTATCATTTATACAAGATCAGCCATAATAACAGTAACACTCACTTTTCTTCAATGTTCTAAAAGAATTTAAAATTACAAAAATGTTCAAAGGAATTTATCTTCAAACATATCAAGTTACTTAAAGGAGGAATCACTTCTCATAACACCAATTTTTAATTATAAATTAACTTTGACATCGTTGCTTTTCCTGTCATTTGGATTTTAGCAACTGTGGTCTGTAAGCTGTAATTTCTAACCTGACCTTAGCAAACCATTAGGAGTGCTCTAAAATAAAAATGGATTTTCAATGTCACTTTTCC
>VYZQ01061779.1:19164-41535 GCA_013400655.1 Mystacornis crossleyi | reverse complement strand
TTGGCAGGGCCCAGCCGGGCCCCGCCGGGCCGGCCCAGCCCCCCCCAGGGGGCTGAGCGGGCCCTCTGTTACCTCTGTCTTCGCCGGAAGAGCAAGAGAAAGATTCCCGCCCTTCATCTCCTTTTAATCTGAATTCACAGGGCGTACCCCTTCTCTAAGTGGCTCAATAGAGCTGTCGATATTCAAATTAGTTAATTGATTGGTTCTGTCCAGTTCTGGAGGAAATTACAGCACCTGTTGCTGCAAACCACTTCCTCCAGGAAACAGAGCCAAAAGGAAGAAAAACCTGAAAAGCAGGAAGAGGTGTCAACCCATGACAATGAGCTATTTCCAGATCAATACAGATATAAAGACCTCATTTGGTGAAGTCATGCTGCATTACTGCAAAAAGGAAATAACAAAAAGGAAGAGTATTTCATACACTGGTTTGTAGCCTGAAACCCCCCGAGTCTGCATTGCAAAACAGCTCAAAAATGTGTTCATAAAATTCGTTTCGAAACACCTGCTGCCAACAGAAGGCATACGGATCCTTGAAAATTCAGATATTACCTGGAAGAATAGCTCCAAAAACATGCTTTATCAAAAAGTTATGCAAAGCCAATTTGATCAACAGTTGGCTTTCCCATCAATGAGAGAGGAACAGAGTGAGGCAAAAATAGATCCCTGATTATTCCTTAGGAGTTTACAGTTTAAAGTGTCTTCATATGGTAACAAAAACTCTTAACGCATATAAACAGGGGTTTTCACATAATCCCACTTCTTTTTCATTTTGACACAATCATTTCTTGGAAGAAAAATAATCTGTTAGCATCTGACATTGAAGGAGATGGAGTTTTTGCTGTTATTTTCAGTTGCTTTTTGTTTTGTTAAACACAGAATGAGTTTAATAAAACCTGTCTCAATTATAGAATTGCCTGCTGGTATAAATATGAAAAAAATTATGGCAGCAGTTTGAAGCCTCATTAAAAATTAAAATCTGGTACCATCTACAAAATCATTTGGACTGTTGCTTAGGCATGATCAGCAGATGATTGCATATTGCTTTAAAAAAAGGAGAGGTCTTGGCCTTTAATGGTAACAAATCTATGGAAGAGCTGAAGGACTCTTCACCTACAAGTAAAACTTGGTTTTTACATTTTCATCTGTTATATTTCTTTGGGGAATATTATGAAAGGAGAACAAATTTAAGATGCTCTAAAAATATTCTGCTGCAATTAGTAAGCAATATATAATGCTGTTCTAAAAATGCCAAAAATAAGATTTTTACACTGCATTATCATAACTCCTGCCCTCTACAGGTTTCTACAAGGAGGAAAAGAAAAATGTCACAGTTTTTAATTAAAAATATTTTTAAGAGATAAGATTAAAAGTGTTAAATATTTATGCCCTAGGTGCATCAGGACTGATTTCCTTTTTGGGTTACTGCAAATAGAACTGCTACATACTTGGTAGTTAATACTCGAAGTGAGACCTTGGTGCCATGCAGATAGTGGGAGAAGAAAACATTAAAACCTCCCATTTGTGTTTTGAGTTCCTCCATACCATGTTAAAAAGAACAGGAGATTTTGCTGAGGCAGATGAAGCTCTCCCCTCAGTGTACAGCAACAGTAAGGAGCACAGTGGAGAAATCAAATCTTGCAGTCAAGATCTCTGTTTATACAAGATACAAGGATTCAGACACATCATGTGAAACTGAAGTAGAAATAAAAAAAAAAAAACAGTGCTGATCTTTCTGTCTGAGTGCCTGAAGGATATCTGAGCACAGTAGGAATGCAAAGATCAACGTATCGGGCTCAGAGCTACTTTACATGTTCTCCAACTGTAAAATCTGCAATTAACTCTTAGAATTTGTTTCAGCAGTTTGAGTTACCTTGAACAAAACGCTTAGGGAACAAATTCTTTGAGATGAGTTTCCATTGCCTTCTCAGGGAGGACTTCAATGTTGTCTTCTCTTCTGCCCTTAAGAAAGAACTGGTAATGCCATGTAGAGGCTACAGTTAATATGGATCTCTAAGAAACAGAAACATAGGTGAGAAAACAACCTCTGATGAAACAGTTTGATTTTCTTTTAGTTACTGGTTAAAATAAATTAATTTTGACTCTCACAAAAATGTGAAAATTTCAGTGGGAAAATGAGATTCTTGTTTAAATTACAGAGATAGTATTTAAAAAGAAAGAGAGAGAAGAAGGAAAAAAAAGGAAAAAACAACCAAAGAATGTAAACTGTTTAGACAACACATTCTGTCATATCATCCTAAACTCGAGAGATATTCTACTTTGATGTGTTCACGGCACAGGATTTTTCTTCAAATCAGATGCACACCCACATTCTGTATATCTTGGGTTCTTTTCAGAACCCAAAAAATTCTCTTCAGAATCCAAAGAGGGAAATGAGTATATTAGGATGCGAGTAGCCTTTTCCTGTAGTCAATGTCTAAAATTGACAGATGAGTTGACATTGCTCCCTGAAGGTGCCCACCCTGGGCACTGGCTGGCTCAGATTCAGACATCAACATTGTGGTGAGATGGTTTGTCTTCATGGCTTCCAAGAATAATTCAATTGAAATAAACACTCAAAAGCCACACTGGAAAGAAAGTTCACAGAAAGAATTTTAAAAATAACATTCCTTTTGCCTTCTCGTTCTTCTTAAGGAAGCTCATAGGAATGGGAAATAAGTCTTATCTAGCTGAGACACCAAAAACAAGATAGATGTTAGTTATGGAAAGATGAGTGGTGATAATGTGCAAAGAGCTGAAAGTCTGAGCTGCAGAATTCATGGAATTTGGGACATGGACAGATATTGTTATGGATTTAGTCCTTTGAGGTGCACAGTCCATCTCAAGCCTGGTGACAGAGAGACAGGACCAGTTCTGTGTGTTCTTATGTCAATGCCAGAATTTTACATCTTAAAAGGCAATATTATCATCTGCTTCACAAGATAATTCAATCTCTTTCAGATATTGCAATGACTATTGAGTTAATCCGTCTACTTTTAGCAAAGTTTTCCTGAGCTTTCCTTAACATTACTGGATGAAGAGGTGCAATGTGCAAGATGCCCCTGAAACATTACTGTTTCCTCTAAAATATGGCATTTCTGATTCACTGTTAAATTTTCTTTTAGGCCAGCCTGACTTCTTCTCATTCTCTTTACTGAGTTGCAGTAAATGCATGTTATATTCACTGCATTTCCTTCTTCAGAACAGAGCATAGAAAGACACAAAACCCAGTTCTTTGATGAATCCTAAGTCATTGGATATTAATTGTCCTATGCAATAATATTTGTTCTTCGATAGGAGTCACATTCCCTTCTAAATGAATTTAGAAGAATTTTTGTTATTAAAATTAAAGTTTGAATGAAAAGGTCAAAAGCTAAAAGTGGCTATTGACTTTTTTGCATAACCATGGTGACAATCACTTACCTGAGAAACACTTTAACTCATGGCACTGCTTAGTTTTTTTCTGCCAATGAAGGAAAAAAGGTCCTGTAATCCCAGTGTCATCTATCACTTTTGGCCTCTAATAAAAGTGATGTTTCCCTTTGGAGAAAGAAAACTAGATGGATTATGCTGGGAATAGTATGTGTCATCATATCAGCTTGCCAAGCGAGTGGTACACAATGGGGATGGCAGATTTCCATGCCACTAATGAGTTTAGGGGACTCTCTGTGTTCTCAACCAGTGTGAGTCACTGATTCAGGTCCAGTAAACCATGGGCCAAAAAGAAGGCAATCAGAAAGAAGTACAGTGAATCAGCTCACAGAATAAAATAAAAACAGTACCACTTTTTGCAGCAATTTGACTTAACTCCTGAGCAGATTAGAGGCACCTTCCTTTTCAACATGGCCTTAACAAGATTTCTGAATTTGCAAACTCTAAGATTGCTATTGCAGGTATTTTCAGAGACAGTTCATTCCAGTTGATTTAACATTGTACTGACATCTGTGAGGTTTGAGGGTGTCCAGAATTCCAAATAACGTATGTTTCAAGTTCAGACAATTGTAATGTAAGTGTTACTTTTGTTGATGAAAAGAGAAGTTTAAAAGCAAGGGTCAATAAAATTTTATGAACTACTTATTTGTATCTCTTTCTTAAAGAATGCTGCATGGTAACAGAGATTCTTTGCATGCATAGATGTTAGATATGAAATTTTATTTTGATAAAATACTATGACATTTCATAGACAAGAAAGACCTGGTTTACATATCTCATGTAAAGGATTGGGTTAGAAATGTAAGCCCAGACACTGACAAAACACAATATTTAAGGCAATGTTTGAGAGTGCACAAAGTTTCAAAGAAAACAGCAGAACCTTTTTTGTGGGGAATGGACTTTTGGCTTATGGAAAACATCCAGCAGGGAAAAAAGAAAACACAAAAAAAAAAAAAAAAAAAAAAAAAAAAAAAAAAGAGAGAGAGAAAGAGAAAAATGGTAGGTCTAAGAAATAAAAAGATAAAAAGTAGCCCAATTTTCTTGCCTTTCAGCAAGAGTTACAGTCAGAGGTACATATGTCATTTCTGAAACTGCAAATCAAGCCCACAAGTTTAGAGCTGCTTTGAAAGTTTATTCTAGCCTAAACTTTGCCTTTTATTTATTTTTCACTTTGAAGAAAATGCTCAACAATAAGTCCTTAAATAGGTGAAGATAGCTTAGATTTTGAAAAATTAGCAAGGAACAGGATTTATTGTGGCATTTTATTCTGAGAATTGCTATTCATGCTGCTTATCCTGTCAAAAAAGACGGCAACAAAGGGTCATCAGTTCAAAAAAGACTGTGATTTATCTTTACATTTATATGGCAGGTCTTATCCCACAGGATTTGCAAGCACTACACACAACCACACAAACACGTAGTCCATAGACTTTTACTGCATCATCTTTCGCTGTCAGGATTGTCAGAGAGAAGACAAGACCGTATTTTACACAAGCACAGGGAGAAACTCAGAGGAAAATAGACATTTTTGAAAAATAGTAAATGCCTCAGTATCCAAACCAACCCATTCAGTTTAAATTTGACATGGATTTACACATTAGTAAACAGTTAAAAGAGTAAAATATCCGCATAAGTATCTTGAAAACCCATGTTTATGAAACCGCCTTGTTTACTTCATTCTATCAGAGAGCTTGTGTTTGCTTTTCATTTACTTTGATCTGAGACAAGACGATAAAAAGAAGGGAAAATTTTTGTATTCGTTCGGACCAGTTCCACTTTTCATCCAAAACTGTCACTGACTGAAGTGGGAGCTTGCATCAAAATGTATTTTAATGTAGTTTAGTGATGAATTATTTATACTTTGTTTTTCCAGAATGCAGGAGCCAAGTAAGATACTGTAAAAACCACAAGTCTTTGTAGAGTAAGGGCATTATCATCTTATATGCTTATGATACAACTGTAACTCATGACTCCAGCTTTATTTAGACAGGTACCATATGCACCTGAACAACTCCAGGTCTGGGATCTGACAGAGAAATGTAGCACATGCCAACTACCATGCTTAAATGCCTTTTTTTTTTTTTTTTTAAGACTGAAACACCTTGGTTGCAAGACGCAACACAGCGCAATGAAAACAACTCTGATATGGGAGAAGAGCTTAATATTTAGCTGACCTTCAAATTACCAAAAAAGCTTCAGTAAAGATCTTCTCATCTCCTCACCAGCAGACTGGTTGCACGGCCTAGCTGCTTTGGAAACGCAGCCCAAACTTCAGAGAACCTCTGGGAAGAAAATGACTAGAAAATATACTACTGCGAGACAAATTAAAACTCCCACTCATCAGCACTGACCACTTAACCAGACACTGGAGAGCATTAAATTTTTACACATCCACCACATTCTCTTTTGGATTCCAAGGTTAAATGATGTGACTTTTTTTACTACCTTAGTTTATAGATAATATAAAACTTAGTATTGCAGTACACTAATTCATAAAAAAGCCTCTATTTGCTTTAGAAAAAAGGGGAAAAAATAAATGCCGTGTGCTATGTCAGCTGAAAAAAGTTTTGCTCAGGCAGTTGCAGTTTTTACTAATGCAGATACAGTAAACATAATAAATCCTTATAAAAATTCAAATTCCCATGCTCTCTGAGCCATTGCAGTCCATTTGTTATTTCCCCTCTAATCTATAATTTATTCAACTCCAATCTCTTTTTTCCCCCCTCAAATCAAAGGCTGCCTGGTGCAATGGATCTATAATTATATTGCAACCCAGTATAGAGTAGTATAGAACTATAATGTTCTATATATAACTGCATTTATTAAACCACACATTAATATATAATAGCAGTTACACTAGATTGGGCCAGGTTTGGTTAGATTAGATTTTACTTGTTTGACAACTGTTTGGTTTACATGTCATTCTCTTTCTGAAAGCCCTGGGGTGCCATAGGACTGACGCAGGCAGACGAAGGGAGTGTAACTCCTTGGGTGCACCCTCTTAACAGGGATAAGGACAACATAAGACAAGTGTTAAGATCTGTCTCAGATTCTGTGGAAGCTACCTGTCCTTCTGCAGATGTGAGAGGTATAGAGAGCTCTGGGCAAAAAAGGGATGAACTGCACTGGGTTGGCCAAAACACCATACAGTGAAAGTGAGAGCAGAGGAGCAGGAGGGATGCTGCTGAATTCTGCTTTGAGGAGCTGGTGCAGAACCTCCTTGTATCCAATCAGGAGCATCAGTAAGAGGAAAATCGCTGGTGTTTGGCCAGTAATATGAATTTTTCTTGGTCAGGACAGGAGGTATATCAGAGAAGACACCTGCCTGCTGAGCCCAGCAGGCCAGTGCCCAGGTAAAAGATGCCAGGTAAGTACAGGCAGGGCATGGACAGAGACTCACCTCAGAGAGCCCCTTTTTTTTTTTTATTATAACTTGCATGTAGTTTATCTTTGAATTAATGACTGCCTGAAATATTATTGCACATTTTAAAATAAAAGTCCTTAGCATGCAAGAGTTTTTTCACCAGTTAAATAGCATTGGAAATAACTTTCTGGACTTTATTCCTAAGTCTAAATTTGTTTATTTTAAACCTTTTAAGTACTGAAGTATTGTATCTCTTCCTGCTAAGCTGAAGAGGTCCTTATTGCCACACTTCTCCATGTAGAGTTTAAAAGAGACACTAGCTGCTCACCACCTTCTCTTTGCTGAGCTGAAGAGACTAAAGTCCCTGAATACATCATTGTGTTCCAGGAGTGTCTTTGCCGTTGGCACTTGAGGTTTGAAGGTAGAGATGGGTGGGCCAAAAAAAGCAGCAACCCCGATGATAGCAGCAGAACTGTGTTTACCAAACAACATATTATCTTTTCCATCGTGGAGGGAGATTTACTGACAGAACAGTTTGATAATCACAGGAGTATCCACAACAATACATAATGCAGAGGTGCCTCACTTGATAGCACTGGGATACCTGTGACCCAAGGAGAGAGTGTGGTCCTATCGCCATGGGTCATGGTCTCTCTCTTTAACATCAACCTTTTCCTTCAGAATGACCTTGAATACTGCATTTCATCCCCTTTTTAGCTTTGAGCAAAGAAAGCTTTCTTTAACACTGAATACATGGCTTTGCTTCAGGCAATACCCTTGATCTCTGTGAAACTTTAAGGACTCGATATTCCTGACTGTAACTGACAAATGGTCGAAACCACTGTGGAATACAGCACCTCGAAAGGAGCTTCAAGGTCCCCCTATTGCTCTGCAGAAATCACCCCTATCTTACGTCTCTGAGTAAAGAGTGAGTGTGACTGACTTTGTCTCCTTGTTAGCAGTCAGACTGTACTAATGCAATGGCATATTCCACCTGCTCTAAGATGATGTGGATAGACAGCGGGTGTTCAGTTGTTGGAAATAATACTTGCAGATAACTTTTAGCTTTCTTGATGTAGGATCTCTCCAACTAATAGTTTCTCACACCTGATTTGTAAACGTGTACAAGAATTTCANCATTTTTTTTTTTTTTTTTTTTTTTTTTTTTAAGAAATTATCCCACAAACCTGTCATTCTTTCCAAGGAGAATTCTGAGGAAGTTCAGTTCAGGGAAGGGCTTCCAAATGCACTCAAATCTCTCTGGTCTCCAAGGCTTTCACAACTGGCTTTCATTCATGGACAATTCTGTTAGTGGGTTTGTGTTTCTTTGGCTGAATTTAAGAGGTGAAAAAGGCACAGGGACTGTCCTTCTGGTGACAGACATCTTTAAGCCAAACTGCAGGTTTAGACAAGCTTTAAAACAGTTACATTTTTTTAAAGTGCTGAATAAAAATTCATTTTCCAGCCGTACTTTATGGAATAAAAAAAACATAGGCTAATTCATTGCTCTTTTTATATTAGGGCATTTTTCCACAGCAGCATGATAGACCTCAGTAGACATCTCTGGTGTTTATCTGTGAAACTGTTATATGAAAGAGGCAGTGACAGGGGAGAAATGTCCCTTTCCAAGAAAAGCATTTCCAGGGACTGGTTTACTGCTCTTATTGATTCAGCACCAGCCTTGGAATTTGGGTAACGTTGCTTCTTGTGTGGCAGCTGGGATCTGACTTGGAAGCTTGGCTGAGGAAGCCAGAAACTGAGTTGGAGAGGACGCAGACCAAAATGGCAGACGTGGTGATGAAAAGCTACAATTAAAAAGTTTATGGTTAGATAATTGCAAATAATGTGAATCAATTCCTTAGTAATTGATGGATTACTGATAGCCTTGTCCATCTTTTTAATTCTAGAGGTCTGCAATGAAAAGGTTGGCGTAAATCACCTGTAACACTAAAGGCTCTAAAATGAAGAGTTAGTGTGTAGGATGGAGGAAGTCTACAGACAAAATCATTACCAAATCTGTCTCTGCACTACTGATATAATATGCATGCACTCCATACTCGCTTAGCAAAGTAGTTGAACAGCTAATTTTAATTGAAGAAACATAGAAAATGTGATGAAGGCATAGAAGGCTTTATGAACACAGTCTGAGCACTGAAAGAGTGGAATGTCTTCTCACATGTACTCTACATGTTATTTTTTTTAACTCCACCTATAGAGTAGGTAGAATTTTTAAAAAGCGAAAAACACCCCAAAACAAGAAAAACCAAACCATCCAAAAAACCAGTCAAAAACAAACAAAAAACAAAACAAAACAAAAAACCCATACAAAACCAACCAACTAACCAAAAAAAAAAAAAAACAAACCCTCAAAAACCAAAACCAAAATTAAAAAAAAATAAAATACCCCAAAAAACCCCCACCATAAGACATCCAGTAGAAGTGCAACATGCAAAGAAGTGACAAGCCCAGCTGATGTAACAGTCCAGTGCTAAGATGGATGTTCAGACCTGTGGAAAGCTGAAAGCAGATTATTTCTGCAGTTGCATAATGGATTCATAATAAAAACTTAGGAATTCAAAGGTAATAAAATCTAATAAAAACTAAGCAAGTGGAAAAATATTCAACTGTTAAATTTACTTGAAGATTGTGGTTACATTCTATTGATTGTAATGTTTGCAGTTTTGCAGGTAACTATCTGACCATGAATCTTGCTTATTAAAGCTGGTTTATTTTATTACTGATTTTGTCTCCATCAGGACTGAAGATGAGTGAGGGTGAGGATCAAAATGAGCAAACTATGTCATTTGAGGGAGTGAGTCTGACTAACAGACGGACTAATGGCTATCCTACAGCCCACTAAAGCCTGACATATATTGGCGTGCAATTCCCTCAGCCTGATGAAGGCTAAAACACCTCTTCCTAAAGGAGCAGGCAGAAAACGAACCCAACTAACCAAAACCTCTTCCCTGTTCTTTGTAGACCTTCATGGAGTTCAAATATTCAAATCCAGATATTAGTCAGAACTGGGACCAGATTGTCATCAATATGCCCGTAGTTGCATGCAAACACTGTCAACTTGCTCGAAGAGAAAAATGAAGCAAGGAAATCCATTTAAATGCACAGTACAGCCATGTGTACAATGGCAGGCACACACCCAGGAGCTGGTGGCTGGGTACTGGGTGACATCAGCACCTGGGGCAGCTTGCAGTTAATGCTAAGACTTGAGTAAGCTAGGTTCATGAGTCCTAACTTTAAATGAAGCGGCATAACTGTTGCCCAATCTCCCCCAAGACCCACAGGTGGGGTAAGAAAGATGTGCAAGGAAGGGACAAAAGGAAGGCAAGAGAGCAGTTGTGAAATTCAAGCAGAGTTTCTGCCAAGCAGGAGCACCATAAAATAGCACAGAAGCCTCTCCTTGCCCTCCCAAAAAAAGAGCTCCATAACCTTCCTTATCCACAGAGGTCACACACTTGAAGAACTCTGCTTTGTTCCCTTAACCTCCAGGCAAAACCAACTGTGCTCCCTCAGATTTACTCTTTTTTTTCCCCCCCAAAGATTAAATATCAGCTCCCTCTACCTATGCGAGGATATGTCACTCTTTAAGACAACATATTATGTAGCATAATATTGTGGATATATCTTTAGTGAACCTAAGAATTAAGAAAAGGTGATTTCCCTAAGAGAACAGATTAATTGTCTGAGCCATCTTTAAAGATACATTTTTAAGATCTACATTTTTGCTTTCATTTCCTAGAATTCTAGGTTCATTAAATTTCAGAGGTGACACATACTGCACCTTATTGTGACTATAAAAATATGAAGCTATTCATAGGTATTGCACAACATAACATACTGTGCCAGTGTCTAACATGAGCAGCTCCTGGGTATTTTTCAGTCTGATTTTCTCTTTTGTTGTTGATCATAGTGCTTCATGAGGTCTAAAATAAAAAAATATAGCCCAAACTTATATTCACTTTAAGTTTGAGTGACAGCTAAGGTACTGGATCAGATTCAACATGCAAATAGACTAATATAGGTCAGGCAGTAATGGATTATTAAGAAATTACTTTAAAATGGAGAATGAAATTTTTGGAGATTTGCTGGCTCTCTGAGCTGAAGCCTACTTCTGGAACCATCCTATTTAATTGTCCCTGTTGGACTCATCCTTCAGGAAGATGCCTGTACTTTTTAATACCTCTTCATTACCTCTTATCTCCACAGAATCCTGTGGCAATGAGTTTCATTTAATTTTGTGATTGGTGGGGTGAGGAAATGAGTTCTCATTTGGTTTTATTGTGTTTTCCAACAGTTTTGCTGGGACCTTTCTAGTTTGTATTACAAAACCAGCCATAAACCCTCTTTATTGCTTAAGGGTGTCAGGGTAATTACTTTTTCTACAGAAGGAGGTACTTCCTGCATGTTTATAGATAGACAGAGGTGTAGACAGTATATCTTCTGTGGAGAACTCTCTTTTTTTTGGTAGGTCGTGAAAATAATACTTCATTCTTAATATTTAATTTGCCTCTCATGGGCTCAAGGTCTTATTACTGCTACTACTATTGCTATTATTGCTTTTGCTTTTATCATTAGGAATTTTCAGATGCTCATTAGTGTTCTCACCTGGGCAAGGAGAAACCTTCATCATGCAGGACAATTTGATGGTCCTTGTAAGAGGATTGATATACAGCCCCTCAGCTAGCATAGCCTGTACAAAATGCAGAGCTAGAAGAGATTAGCAAATTCCTATTCAGCAAAAAAGACCAAGTGGTGTTTGGGTCAAAGCTTTTCACACTGAACTCCAGAGAAAGAGTTCCAGGCTGTAACAGTCTTATCCTGGTATAGGTCTTTCAGATACTTGGCTTTTCTGTTTCGCTATTCTTATGATATTCACCTTTCTAAATGTAAAGAGATTTCCTAGGAGGCCTTTGAAAACCCTCTCTGAAACTTTTAAAATATCTGTGGACATCTTGAGGTCTTTTCTACTTGGGATCATCTACTTCTTTTTTTGATGTACTCTTATTATTCCCTTCAGTTTCTTTTTCCAGACAGCCTCCTCTGCTTTGGCAAACCTTGCTCCTGACTGAGGCCCCTTGAATGTATTCCATTTGTGCTGCAAAATCTCTGGAGAGGTTGAGAGCAGATGAATGCTGTGCCCTTCTCCCCAACACTTTTCAAAACACTTAACAAAGAAGGTCAGTATCATTTCTTCCCTTTCTATAGATCAGGATAGTGACATAGAGATTGAGCAAATGACTAGTCTCACTCACCAAGGAAATCAATGGCATAGCTAATGCCAGATGTCTTAGACCCAGAGACTATTTCTAGATGCTGAGTCTATGCTGGCTGCGGGAATGTAGTCTTGAGTAGCAGCATAGCAATATCAGACAATGCCTGGTGGACTTTCCAAAGAGTTTTAGGATTTTGATATGTGGCTTTCTTCCGAACTCGAACACATTTGAAAGTTCTGCAAGGGAAAAAAAAAAAAATAACAGGACTCTCTTTCTTCTGTTTAGAAATATTTCATGTCAACAGAACTGAAGGTTTTTTGTTTTGAGAGGGACTCTGAAAAGCTTTTTTTACTGCAATACATGATAACCTCACATAATAAAACAAAGGCAAGCCAAGGGAGTAATTTCAAAATGAAAGACCCAAACGAACATTTAATTTGGTGTCCTGACTCTTCTGTCCCCATGAAAATCTCCATTGAGAGATTTATTTAAAAAAAAATGATTGGACAAAATGAGCTGACATCATGTTTCTAGGGTTTCAGCGGCACGACACATTTCTTAGCATATGATTCCACTCTGATTTATCACTTGGTCTTTAGCTGTTATACTTAGGTATGGAAAAATACCGTGAAATTACACAGTGGACGTATGTAATTACAGATTCTCCTTCCTTTTCTCCTAGAAATCACTTTGCCATGACCAAGAGCAACAGAGCATTGCTTAATAGTACTGAAGGAACAGGGAATTCTCACGTCAGACTCTATGAAATGGGAAAATGTGTTTTCCAGGGTGAAACATGCCATTAGCTGGCAATACAAGTTGCCGTAACAACTTTCTAACCGGATTCCAGCAAGGAGGGAAGACTGCTAACTTTCCAAAATCATGTGCTGTTCATCTAAAGGCCCGGCTCTGCAGTCCAGTGACTTTTCTCACCTAGTCTGCTTTACTTTGTGTTCATTACAATTCAAAGCTGGTTTGACATCCACATGCTAGCAAACCAATCTTTTTACAATTCCTCTGTGCAATAAAACTGAGCCGAAGGAGTGTACTTTAACTGGCTAATTTAGCTAGAAAGATATTACATTTTATAATGAAGAATCTCTCGGGACATGTGATTTGGTTTAATTTTCACCTGGTGTTTATCACTGTGTATACTCCAAATTCTGTTAGTATCTATAAACACAACAGCAGGTACTTGGACCTTACAAAGATTTCTGGAGCCAGATCCAGGGAGAGATGTAGAGTAATGGAATGGCAGAAATCCAGCTTCTAAAATAAATATAATCTGTCTACTGCTAATGAGAAACAAAACACCATCTTCAAACTCCTCCAGAAGATTAAGCCACCTCTTGAATGTTTGATTTCATGAGGAATTTACGTCCCCCCAGTTGCATGTGGAATAAAGTACAACATTTCTGAATGACCTGTATTGAAATGAAGGCACTTACAGTCTGGGCACATAACTTTATTTGTATTACACTGGCAGCCAGGAAGCCCAGAAAAAATAATATGAGAGTGGGAAAAGGGACGAAGCACGTCTATTTGATGACAAAACCAATCAATTAAAAGTTACTGGCAAGCCAGGATGTAAAATAAGGACCCCTGGCTTTCTGAATAGTGGAGGTTGCTATTTTCTTCATCATGGTAACATATTTCCACTGAAAATCAGCCCATAGTCTATATTTGGATAACTTGTAAATAAGCTCTTCCCCTCTGTCCCAGTGGGAATGATGAGAANGTGCCCCACGCATCCACTCATGCCCATCCCCCCCACGGGGGGCACCTCTTCAATAGTCTATATTTGGATAACTTGTAAATAAGCTCTTCCCCTCTGTCCCAGTGGGAATGATGAGAAAAGGGGAAAAAAAAAACCAAAAAACAAGGGTTAAGTTGTTTCTGTTTTGAGAAGTGCTTCTGGAAGATCTCGCTCATTTTCTTTTGAGGCAGAAATTATTAATGGATCTTAGGTTTGGTTCAGACAAAATTGAAAGAACAACATTCTGGGAGCAAATAAACCTCATAGGAGAAAGACACCCTGACAGGTCATTTTCTCTGTGAAAGGTATCAGCCTTATTGTGATGCTGAGTAACAAGGAGAGAATCTTGCAAAGAGCCTTAAAAAGAAAACATGTTTAAGAAGTATCAGTTTGACTGAACTGGAACGAATTGTTTGTGGAATTGATGTTAATTTCATTGAGAAGAACAGTTTTTAAGGGTTTCACACTTAACATTTAGGCTACAGAAGAATGTATCTGCAATCTATAGAAGGTGGTAGAGCACAAAGGAAAGCTCCACAAAGCACGAAGAAGATGAAGCAGTATCTGGTACAGAAGTTATTATCAAAAGAGCTGTTAATAGCTGAAAATTGCATTATTATAATCATAAATCAATGTAATCAGGGAGCAATAATGAAGTGGGAACCTTCTGAAAAATATGTACGGTACTTAACATTCCAGAAATAAGTGTACTTTCTAAAGGGAAATAAGACTCCCCTTACAACTCCATATGTCAGGCCTGATTTTGCTGAATTAAAGATTAAAAATTCTAAATTGTCTATGATGCTTGCGTCCTTGACCAAATTTATGCTACCTCAGTTCAGGTGCTGAACAGAATTGCCTAATTTAGGACCTCATCTCTTAGTCAGTAGAGGATGTTATGCATTTTTAGAAGTCTCATCAGCCACAAAGATCTCAGTTATCCTTGGGAATTTCCTATTTCCTGGATAGGAAATCTCTTGATGAATTCAGAAAGACATGAAAACACCCACAATCCTAACTCATTTTAGTCTCTGAAGTTAGGAGAGGTGGATTCTCTTGCTTCACCTACTAGTGATTGTCCGAAATGTTTTCTCCAGACAGTAAATTTGTCTGAACTTTCTGAAGGTGTCTTACACTCAATCCCACTGAGGATCTCATACCCTTAGGTGAGAAGTCCAGCCTTATACAGGAAAAGCTTAGAGGTTTAGGTAATTTTATTCTTTTACTTTAATTATATGAAAAATGTAGCTTAAAAAAAAAATAGTCTGGCACACAGAATTCTTAAGATAACTGTAAAATGTTGCCATGTTGGACAACAGCTTGAAACCAAGGCTCTGATAAAATATTGTTACTACTTAGACTAAATAGATGGAATACAGAAAGAAGATGTTGCAGGGTAGACCCAGGGCCACATCTAACTTTAGGTGCTCTGACTCAGCCTGTACATTATGAAAAAAGGCATCCTAGGTGGTCATTAGAACTCGGTCACAATTGAATCTGGTGGATACTGAAGGGTAGTCACATCTATAGAAATCCAGGATAAGAAAGCCAAGGACAAGAGGCACCTCCTGTAATAGTGGAAACTGCACTTGTTGACGCTGAAACTCACAGTTCGTTTCAAATGAATGTCTGCACTACTTAATACCATAGTTAATTGCAACTTTAATTGATTACAAAACATATATTCTTGGCTTGTAAACTGCAAAGGAGTTTATTTGTAGTAAGTGCAAGTGTAGCCCAAGTGACTGCCTTGAATGCAGATGCCTTCACAGCAGGAATACGTGCTTGTTTAGATGAATCTCATATAAACAGTCAGAGCTACAAACTATTTTTTTAAGTGCTATGCAAACCTAAAATCCCTTTCCAAAAGTATGGGGAAACAAAGATTGGACCAGATAAGAAAAGGAGGTAAGAGAAGGTACTCAGGAGAAGGAAATTACAAGACCACTATCATAAATGGTAAGGCTTGGTGTACCTGAGGACCAATTCTTGTCATGTTTGGAAGTATTTTCTACGTTACACAACAAAGGAAAAAATAAGGAAGAACATGAAGCTCAGTAATGAAGCACCTGTGCAGATGCTTCATGCACTCTTCCCAAACATGTAGAGCATCGTATGGGAGAAAATCAGGAGTTTCTAACCCGAGAGCTTGTAATTAATTAACTTTTTTATTTATGGCCCAATGAAGGAGAGATTATGGAGAATATAAAAATGGGCTCTGGCAGGCTCTGAAGGTAAACCCTCCAATTGTTTTGATGCCAATGCAAAAGCAGTATCTCTTAGCCTCTAATCAGTTTGATCTGTTGAAGAAAACTCTGTGATAAGTAAGAAGGAAGAGGAAATTTCTTCCTTCATTTTTGTTCTATAATTTTCCTTCCTTTAATGTGACTGTGTTTTATTAGCTGAAAAATGTGTCTGTAGAGAGAAAGCAACACTGTAATTTGGCCTACACTGGCTTTTCTTGCAATGAAGTTTAATTCATTGTGCATGACACTGTTCAACAGATCAAAACAATGAACTATGACAAGGAAGTAACCGATCACAAAAATACCTCATTATGCATTGATTGAATGTTATTTGCATACATAATAATAAAGTTATGACCATTAGCACGAGGTGAAGTTTAGTGCTCATATTTTAACAGAGCTTTTGGATGTCTTCATTACTTTGTCCTATCCTTTATGATTTTAATGCAAAACAGCTTGTACAGTTTAAATTAAAGAAATTTTAACAGATGGCTAAAAAAACCCCACATTTCTTTATGATTTCATGAAAAATATAGATGCAGAAATGTTGTCCACAGACATGTGTATGTCAAATTGAGGTAAGATAATTAAAACTTATTCTATTAAGCCAGTCAGATTTTTGTAATCAGCAAATGAGATGAAAATAATTTTAAGTGATGAACTGATACTATGTGGATCCTGAAATGCTGTACTCTGTCCTTCAGGAGGCAGACAAAGCATGCAGAAAAGCAAGGAAAATTGAGTTTAGGTAGTTTAGATTTCTCATTTGGATCAAAAGATATCCAGATGTATATTATAGAATCATAGCCCATTTTAGGGTATTTGAAAAAAATCCTCTAAGGTCCTTGAGTCCAGCCGTTAACTCAGCACTACCAAGTCCACCACTAAACCAATGTTCTTAAGTGCCACATCTACACACCTTTTAAGTACCTCTAGGGATGGCCACTAAATCACTTCCCCATGCAGATCATTCCAGTGTTTACCCACTCTGTCAGTGAAGAAATTTTTCCAACCTGAACTTTCCCTGAAGCAACTTTTGACAATTTACTTTTGTACTACTACTTGTTATACGGGAGAAGAGGCCAACCCCCACCTGGCTACACCCTCCTTTCAGGCAGCTGTAGAGAGTGAGTGATAAGGTCACTGCTGAGCTCCCCTTCCACAAGACTAAACGACTTCAGCTCCCTCAGCCACTCCCCATGTGACTTGCTCTTCCCTTCACCAGCTTTGTTGCCAATCTTTGGAGGTCCAAACTTAACTAAGGTCAGAGAATCTAAGGAACATGTATTTAAAATTCATATCCCCTGAAATAAGAAAACTAATACTCACAGTGGAGTTTTCAAAAGCAGTGATGTTAACTGTGCTCACACAGAAATTATTATCTTCCAAATGAGACATGAGTTAATAAATAATTGAGGTCAAATCATTGTCTGTCAAGAAAATTAAGATGTCTATACACATACATAAATATAATCCACCTGTTACCTAGAGTGATATTGCAGTAGAATATGCAAGAATTGGTCTTGAGGTATCTTCACGTGGATTCAAGTCTAGAATTTTAAAAATTGCAGGTCTCATTCAACTGCTCAAATAATTTTTCTTTCCCTGACTTTGAAATATAATTTATCTTTCAGAAAGGAGAATTAAGCATTATACTAAATTCATTAATTAGCAGCTGGAAACATGAGCTGGTTAGTTAAACAGAAAATTATTCATGAGTGTCCACGAAATTAAGTTAAAATTTAAAAAAAAAGAAAAAAAGTTGTTTCATTTGCCTAGAACCTTTGCCACTACTCTGCCTTTGCCACTGGTCTTTGAATCAGAAGTCAGTCTCCAAACACCAAAGAAGTGCTTAAATATATGGAAGGAAAGAGGTTAAAAAAATTCCAATAAAAAAATACCAACAGAAAAGAAGTTTAGGTAACTACAATAAATTAGGTTATAACCTTGATTCTAAGTCTTGGCCAGGATTTGATTCATCTGTGTCATCAAACAACTAGACTACTTTTCCTTTCCTCGCCTTCATCTGCCATCTTCCACATGATGTCTCCATGGACCAGCATTTTAAAATTCTAGGTAGATCGGTGAAAAAGCAGAAAATTTGTTAAATATAAATAACCAGGTGTCATTTTTCCTCTCACGTCCAAGTTCACCGCTGTGTAAGATACAAGCTGATTTGCAAATTCTATTGTTGGGGCTCAGTAAGCTCAGTGATTACTGCAAATTGAAAGCATATAACAATAACTCCTATTTCTTCATGAATTTGCCTTTAGAAAAAAAAGAAATACTAAGTGAATTGAGCGTACAGAATGTGAAACTAATCAAAACTTCTTTTTTTAAGAATGTGAAAGGAGTAAATTACAGAATCTTAGCATCTTTTAGAGTGGAAAAGACTGCCAAGATCATCAAGTGCAACCATTTCTGCCGAATGCATGCCATAGCTCCCTGGTGGAGCTGTGACGGCTTCAGTGCCCTTCCTGCATGAACTGTCATGGCCTGTTTGCCCACCCTGTTGGCAGTGCTCCAGGTTGCCACTGTTCCCCATGAACTTCTTTTATAGGAGCAGGGGCCTTGGCCACCATCGATTCTGTCCCTGTCCAGGTCCCATTGGTCACTGCCATGTGAGCTACAGGGTCCTGGCAGATCTTGGCTCCCTATGAGGTCCCCCTGGTTCAGGAACCACCCCCGTGCACCATGCTAGAGCACTCTAGAACACTTGTGCTGGCACCAGAGTTACACACCTTAGTGACTGAGGCTGTATGTGTTTAATTATTCCTTTTCTGTTTAATTTTTGCTCACATGTGGCTTCCCCCAGCTCCCCCACCCCAACTTTTGTTTAGACTGGAAAGTATTTTGATTCAAGAAAATCCCTTTCAGTCAGAGGGAAACATGACATTTACGGAATATCTCATGAATGGACTTGGTCTCATAAACATCCTAGAATATCTTATTGTCCATTAGTAATGCAGCACTGTCCTGTAAGTCAATGTTTCATAGACAGTTATTTTGAAACTCAAAACTTGTCTCCAGTCTTTGGTACTGAGCTTAAGTTCATCTTTCCTCAAAGCATTCAGAAATAAGAAGTGTTTAAAATGCAATTTTATGTGAGGACCACTTGACCTGGTATGGATACAGCAGCGGTTTCCTAGGTCTCTCACTCCCTGTTTTTCACTGTTGCCAGTTCTGGGATTTCTTCCAACCTAGAAAGTTTCCCGTCCTCTCACTAAGAAGGTAGCATGCAGAGATGAGGCCAGGAAATAACCAGCTTCACTGCTGCAGAATGAAGATACCCACAAGATACCACTGCACAGCATCAGACAATAAATCTAATGCAGAAAGAGCAGATCCATCACTAGCTATTAAATACCCAATGGTCTAATCATGTATTGCAGCTCAGGAAGTCTCTAATCAGGACTTCAATTTACCTAGAGCTTTTATCATGGGTTGTTGTCTACCTTCAGATATGGGGAAGTTACCTCTCACTCACTTTCACCCCAGGGTGACGGAACATGGTACCCTGTCCCACAGAACGGGACAGAGGTGAGTGCAGAGCACACGGGTAACCAAACAGTAACCATAGTGATTAGTTTTGATTATTAAATTGTTATCAAGCTTGCCTGAAGACAGATCTTATCTTGGAGGTTGGCGAGAGCTCTTTGTGCACTGCTGCACAGCTGCAATTTGGGATGAAAGCAGTCCTTGTGCTATCCCATTTCCCCCATTTCTGCAGGGCAACCTGGGGCAGGATAGCAGCATCTCTCAGTTTAGAGACTTTATATCTCTCTGTAAGTTCTTCTTAACAAAGCGTGTCGTACACAGTATTCTTAAAGCCTCATTCCCCTTTCTTTAGATGCTGAAAATAAGCAGGAGAAACAAAGACAGAAAGAGAGCAGGAGACACAGCTGGAAAAAATGCATTACTGGACCCTGATGATTCATCAAACATTTCCACAGTGCCAGGATTTTGGCTTCCCATAATAGTGCTAGAATGACACTGAATGTTAGGGGAAGGAAGGTATCCTCAGCTATCTCACTACAGCACAATCAGAGTAATGAAATCCATATATACTCAGCAAAGGTTCCCAAAACACTAAAAAGGGTTCAATTTCTCATTCTTTAAGGGAAATAGAGTAGTAGTCATCCTTCAAAGAAAGAGATGCAATGCCAAAAGGGTTAAGGTGTCAGCCTCAGACAGCAAAGTCCAGGTTGCATTCTCAATTTCCACCGCTGTTCTGGCAGTGGCTTGAGCTGTGAAGAGATGAAATCCTGCTCCTTCAGTTTAGAGCTAGAAGTCACTGGGCGTAAATGTTATCTGCCTTAGCCCCATATGCCACTAGCTTCAAAAGTTTCCATGACTTATGTAGACAATCCTGGGGAGGGTCTCCTCCCCTCAGGGGGAACATAATGGGATTTAGTGTAGTAAAGCACTTCTAAGAGGAGTAAGAGAAATAACTGGGATGGCTGAGGATTTGGAGCACAGGGATCCCTTCATGTAGTGACTAAAAGAGCAAGCCACCACACTACATGGAACTTCATTCCACTCCCATGTTGATATGACTGTTATAATAAATAAACTAATAATAATAACAAATACAATATTTAACCCACATTAATTTTTATCTTCTTTTCAACAAGAAAATACTCAGAATTTTTTTCACTACTGTCTGTTTTAAAAACTTCTCATCTGAACAAAAGACCGCCTATTTTTCGTGAGTTTTTGATTTTAGAAAAGTCAAAGCACTGTGTTCACATTTTTTGAATGGAACTGTGAGGCTTTCATCTTAATTAGTTAAAAAATAAAACTCTACTTCCCCTAGAAGAGTGGTGCTTCACAGGTGATGCAGTATGGATATGTCGTGGTCCAGTTCTGAGATGCAGACTTGGCTGTTGTCCCATGGTACGTCTGAAATCCAGTGGCATGCTGTGAGAAACTGAAATGGATAATGGCTCAGACATTTCTAAAATCATTGGAGGACTTTGGCCCCCTGCAGCAATTTTCAAAGAAGCAATTGTTCATCTGCGACCAGGGAAGTCCACCCCTCCTCCAGTATGCCAACTGGAATTTGGACTGTGACAGGACCTTGAGTAAAGATAAAGGGGATATTATTGTCTAATTGTCCCAGATCTAGGGAGAAGAATGCACCCACAAGCCATTCTGGAAGAGAGACTGGGATGCTGATGGCTCAAACATTCAAGGGGCAAGCTACAAATAATTGCCTGGGTGCAGAGGGCAAGCACACTCCCCTTGGGCTACAGCTGGATGTTAGCAAGATAAGGGAAGAGGCAAACCCTGTGAGGCAGGTACTCTTTGTCCTTGCTCAGGCGAACTCAGCTGTGATAACGCCACTACCAGGGAAGTACTGGGACATTCTCCTGTAGCTTGAAGGTGTTCACCTCTTCTGATGGGCCATAAAGGACCGCAATGGACTCAACTTCGCTGATACAATTAGGCAGCTGTATCATCTTAGAAGGTGTCAAAGACTCACGAAGTGTCCTATGATCCACAGCATTACATCATCCAACTGGAACTCCCTGCCCCAGGGCAGGTATTTGGGCTTTCCTAGCTGACCCTCAGTGAATATAAGCACAATAGAAGACCCTGGGGATTTCTTCCCAGCTTTTCATTGGGACCTCCTCCATCACCTGTTATATCCAGTCTGTGACCCTCACTTCAACCAACAGACATCGAAATTGCACCAATCAAGTTTCATTGCCAGGCCTACTCCTGGTGAGATCTTTCTGCTCTTATTCTTTCCGTCCCTTTCTCATACCTTTTCTTAAGTGATATTTTTATGTTTTCATATTGTTATATTACTATGGATAACAACAACCAAAACAGCAACATACTTGTTTTCCTGTGCAACCAAACTGTTCTACAATGAACCCTACATTTATAACATGTACAAAGATGACCATTCAGTGTCGTTTCACTCTAATTCACCCCAAAGGATTTATTAACAAAAGCATGGGTTACCTTCACCTTTTGCAGTGGATGGTAACAGAGCCACGGTGTATCATGTAAGTTTCTTAGGAAAGAGTGCATCTGGAAACACAGGGATGAGTCAGGAAATCAGGAATAAGACCTCCACCAGTTAGTTCAGTCTGTGGCTAAGCCGACTGCAAACTAAATATTTTTAGTTTAGTAACACCAATCTTTTTTTTTTGACAATCATCATAGAAAATTTTTATTTGTTAGGTCTTCTTCTGTAACGAAACCTCAGTGCTGAAGTGTGAATTATTTAATGATGGATGATGGAAACTCTTGAAGAGTGACTACATCGGCAATTCTGGTTTTTACATTTTTTTTCTTATCTTTTTTAAACATCGTTATTTCATTTTACCCCTTGTT
>VYZQ01061777.1:141807-154848 GCA_013400655.1 Mystacornis crossleyi | reverse complement strand
TTAATAATTTTGAAACAGTGTGTAGGTTCTTCTGTGTGACTGGTGGGGATTTGCCATTCACACTGTCAAGTAAAACCCTTCTACCCATTTCTGGTTTAACCCACGCAACCCGTACAATACCTTTCTGAAAGTTCAGGGGCTGGTTAGCTAACATGTACACTGTGATGCCATTGACCTTGCATATTTATTTTAAGATGTATCTATAGTTATTTAGTGAAAGACTTAAAGAAACAATCTAAAATTGGCAGCAGTTTATCTTCACTTCTTAAAATAACACAGATAACTCAGTGGCATGATCTTTGGTGACGTTTTAATTCTACTGGCACACTTTGAAATAGCCAGCTGGGACATCACAGGCAGACATCGGTTTTGAAGCCTTGCAGATACCATCTAAATGCCAAGCTTTTGAATAGCAAAATAATGCATTTATATATAGATTAAACACAGTAATCAGAAGTGCCTTGCAACACATGTCAGTAATTGTGAACAGCTGCATCAGAACAATGCAGCTGTTAAAACTCCTTCATGCACCAGATTACATGTATTTGGTCCAAATTACTCATGGGTATATCTGTATGCTTTTGGGGGGGATACAGAGAATCATTTGGGATGCATTCATTTGCTGAAATCAGTCCTTGATTATGTGTTACTAAGAGAGCGCATGATACCCGGAGGCTCACAGACATTTACAAAAATAATCTAACACCATTCTTGTGCATCAAGCAAACACCGCTGTAACAGAGTTGTGTGGTGTTTGTGTGTACAGTATCTAATATGCTGCCTTTCAGACTCTAGCTGGATCTGCAAAACACACAGGGCTGCTGCAGAAATACCTTATCATACAATGTCTGGGCTTGGAAAGGTTCTTAATGATCTGGCTCCAAACCCCCTCCCCTGGGCATGAACACCTTTCACCTAAACCAGGTTACTTGGAGCCCCATCCAACCTGGTCTTGAAGACTTCCGGGGTGGGGGATCCACGACTTCTCTGGGCAACCTGTTCCAGTGCCTCACCACCCTCACAGTAAAGAATTTTTCCTCAGATCCGGTCTAAAACTAGTCTCTTTCAGTTTAAGGCCGTTGCCCCTTGTCCTGTCACAACATACCTTNTTGTCATGTCACAACATACCTTTGTAAACAATTCCTCACCGTTTTTCTTGTGGGCTTCCTTCAGATATTGAAAGGCTGCAATAAGGTCCCTCTGGAGCCTTCTCTTCTCCAGGTTGAATAACCCCACTGTCTCAGCCTTTCCGCACAGGAGAGGTGCTCCA
This sequence comes from Mystacornis crossleyi, assembly GCA_013400655.1. Lineage (NCBI taxonomy): Eukaryota > Metazoa > Chordata > Aves > Passeriformes > Timaliidae > Mystacornis > Mystacornis crossleyi. The sequence continues at coordinate 153,578 of VYZQ01061777.1, read as the reverse complement.
GTCCTCTAACCATCTTGGTCCTCCTCTGGATTTGCTGCAACAGGTCCACGTCCTTCCTGTGCTGGGACCCCAGAACTCTGCAGGTGGGGTCTCACCAGAGCAGAGCAGAGGGGCAGAATCCCCTCACTCGCCCTGCTGGCCGCGCTGCTTTGGCTGCAGCTCAGGACACAATTGGCTTTCTGAGCTGCAAGCACACATTGCTGGGTCATGTCCAGTCTAACATGGTAGCAAACCCGTTACAAAATGGAGACAAGAATGCTAGGAGTGCTCTAGCCTCTGCTTTCATCCCAGTGTACAGCTAGAAAAACAATTTGTACTAACAGCTAATGTTATTCTGTGCCTGTTGCTGAGACATGTTTCGCCCCAGTGAGTGTTTGAGGACTGAAACATAAAGTTGAAGAAATTCCTTCACTGTGATGGAAACCAGTCTTGTCATCGTTGTCCTTACTGCCTTTGTGTCTTGTTTTTCCCGTGGGGTTTTTATTAGGGGAAGTTTTCAGCAGCCTCTGCTTCAGCTGCAGAAAGTTATGTCATACAAGGGAGACTAAGAGCAAAGCTGTCAAGGTCTCAAACTAGGAGATAGAGGGGAAGCCTGTATTGGTGTGGGGAGCTTAGCTTTGAAAGTCTGATTTGCTTTGTGTGCACTGTCATTTCCTAAGGAATGCAACAACATAGGTTTTGATTGTGCTACTAATTTACAAAGACCCTGATTAAAAACTTCCTGAGAATTGCATAACTGTACTGTTGGTGGTGCTTTGGGACACTGATCTTTCATTTTTGTTTCTTCTCTATGCTAGTTATGCAAGGATAAGTGTTTTTAGAAAGATCTCAGAAAGACAATCAAACAATGACCATCCACAAACGCTAGGCAAAGCTTTCTTGCTGCTACTTGAGCACCCAATGCTAGGGTTAAGTCAAATGTCCATGGAATTTAGTAGTTTAGTGAGACTGCCAGAAAGACAGTGAGCTTGAAGAAATTTGACCCAGGTCCAAAAGTTTTCTGATCAAAAAGTTTCTAAAGTCCTGTTGGTTTACTTGCCAGAACCTGAAGTAGCCTTGGGATTTGGCAGTTCCTTGGCAGTCATGAGTCAGCAGGGGTGCTTCCTGCTCTCCTGGCCAAGTCCAGATAAATAGAAAAGCTTGCATTTTGGAAAGTTTAAACATTTCTTAAAATATTACTCTCCTTACCTGTGAATTTGAATAGTATATGAATATGTTTGAGAGAGACACTTTTGTCCCCTTTTTCAGAAAAATGGTAGTGGGGGGGTTGTATTTGGTGTTATCTGGACTGCAGGACATGCTTAATTGCATTTATGTAAGATCTTCTGAAAATTGACTTAACATTGGGATAACAGGAGCAAGATTAAGAATAGGAAACAAATTATTTTCACTGTTCTCTCTACTATGGGTTCTCTGGGGGTCAAAATCTGATAAAATATGGGTAGCTTACCTGACCTAAAGATGCCCAAGTTCATTTTATCTCAGTCAACTGTGTAATCCGTGTCATTTTTTTCCTTCATAAACACTCATCTCATTATTTGGGTGCCATGAATGATGTTACTTGTCTCTATTTACACTTTTGTTTTCCAAATGCAGACTGTGCCGCACACCTGTTGCTTTCCTTTGAAAAGCACATCTCTCCAACATGCATGGTTTATGATGCTAACTTGCAGGCATTCTTTAATTATAAAAGGATATGTGGTGATCTGTCAATGGACAGTTGTCTCTAAATGGATTAAAAGAAGCTTACATGGTTTAAATATGGGCTATGCCCTTCATATGCTGAAAATAGTTCAAGTTAGCTTGAACTGGCTACAGAGTGTGTTTAGTACCTATGCAGGTAACTGGTTATTTTCTTGAGCTCAGATAGTTAATTTTGCACCTCTGTGTATGTGAGATGTTAAGAATAGGAAAAAAAATCCTAAGACAAGTACGTGAACTGACAAGTGTTGTTCAGTGATAAACTGTTCCTAAGCTTCAGCCCACAGGAAAAAATGAGACACTGGTTAAATAAAACCTGTCCTCTGCCATGCAAGTTCTCAGCTGTTGAGAATCAAAATTTTAGTGTCCTGACTCATCAACTCTTGCCATCTTCCTCTAGTAAACAGTGAAATGAGAATAAACTAATGATTGGCTGTTTGGAAAATAAATGTCTACCTGAAAGATAGTGATAGCATCATGAAAGCATAACAGCAGAAGAAAGATGGGGTGTTTGGTAATGCTGGGAAAAGCAGGCATGTTTTCAGGTATAAAGTATTTTCTAGCAGTCTGAAAAACTGCTAAATACAAATTGAGTGCCACCAGTGTGAGTCAAACTAGATAGGTATGTGTTAAACCACCTTATATAAAAGTAAGCTGTAGCTGCAGAGTTGAGTGTCCAAGTAAGAGCTGAATTTCATAGCTGCACTCTTTTAAGGGCTTTTTTCTACCCATTTTTTTGAATAATTACTGCCTTTGAAAAATTCCAGGGTATTGTCAGTCAAAAGTCATGACTGTGGCACAAAACCCTATGAGATAATAAAAACACATACTGTGCCTGTCAAATATTACTCACTCACTTCGGCTATGAGGCAAGACAAAAGTAATGTTTGCGGTATTGTGACAGATCTCAACAGGCTTTGTGACCATCAGATGTTTTCCATCAGGGATTAGTTGCCCACAAAAGCAACTTAATTGCTTCATATGCTGTAAGCCTGCTCTGACTGTTACCCCCTAAGCATTTTGAGCTGAGAAGGATGAAAGGTACTTTTTCCAAAAACTAGGTGGCGGGAAAGGAAAACTTTGTAGTTAGCTGGATCAGATGGGATTATTAATTTTTCTCTTCTTGCAGGGTTGTTGCGAACAGCAGAAGAATTACAGGACTTTGCTTTATGCACCTTTACGTAATAATTGGTTCCTTGGACAATTTATTGACTACAGGAATTAACTGTTAAAGGTCTCTGCTGCTTTCCAATCTTTCTTGCTTAGGTTTTGCAGAAAACAAAATCATTTCCAGCTGCACCTCATACTGTGACAGTTGATCTTTGACTTCTCTTTCCCTTGAAGGTGTGGTGAGACCTGGTGGTCAGGTTAACTTGAGGTCTTAATGCAAACAGTTGAAAGGAAAGAAAAGCGTAAGGAAACCTCCGAGCTGAAGCTGTTACGTATCTAAAACTATAGTTGTGACATAAATAGCATTTCTCAGCGTGTTAGACCTGTAACACATGCTGCTAAGCCAGCGACCTTAAATATATAGCCATATAAACAATACATGGAAATGATAAAGTGCAAGAAAAGCAAGGGTCTGTAGTGGAAAAGTTAACGGCTCCTGGCAAGTGTGTGCTCATTTGAAAAATCGATACAGTAATAATTCTGGCGTGTGGTTTATAGTGCGTCAGCTCTGCTGGCCACAGCTAGTGCCACCTGTGGTGATTTTCCCTTCGGGGACAGCCTGTGGGAGCCCCCCAAACACATCTGCTGCAATGAAGACCGGTTCAGGTACGTTCAGGTATGTCCCTGTGGTGAAAAGGCCCCTGGCAGCCTTTGTGGCAGTTCGCCAGTCAGGCTCGTGCCCCTCGAGGATGAGTATTCATCCCTGGCTGCTGGGGTGACGTGGGAGGGAGGAGAGAGGTGTCTGAGAGGCTGAGTGGGAAAGAAAATTGGCTGGTTTGCTGGTGGGTCTCGCTGAGGAGTCAGACAAAAGCTTAACGATATTCCTGACCTTAATCGGAAATAACTGAACCAATAGCATATCCTATTAAAACCAACATGAGTTTATCATCAAGTTTCTTTATTGGTGACTTCTGCCATGTCCCTGGCTTTTCTGGAGCAGTCCCAGGCTCAGTGATTTTTCCCGACAGCCATGGAGTTGTGGTAGGCTCTCCCCATGTGCGCATATTGTGGTTGGGATGATACACAGCTTGAAACACCATAGATGGAAATTCAGAAGCTGAATTATTAGGTTGCACATTTGTTCCTTGTATCATCTGAAGTCAGTGAGAAGCAGGAGGTGCTAGGAGGCAGCTGGGATTTTGCCAGACCCCTGGACAGTACTTTTGGAGTCTGGGTGGGTGACACCGCTTTCCATGCTGGTGACCTAGTGAAGGACAAGGCTCTTCTTTGCTGTCAGTGCCTGACACCTCAGGAACAGTTTTCACCCCGTTTGGTTAACTACACTTCTGCTGTGCTTCTCAGACTTTCTTGAAGTAAGAAATGGGTGAGCTGCTTTGTAGAGGAGAGGTGTGCTTAGCTCCCCCCCCAAAAAGTAAAATATAATCTAACGGTTCTGTAAATTACCAGCTTCTTCATTTGAGAAAAAAATGCTAATTCAAACACACACTTAAGGGGAAAAAAATAAACATACCAAATAAGGACATGTTGGGAATTGGGGAGCTGTTTGTGGTGAATTTCCAGTTAAAATAGATATGACTACACTTTCGAGTTTATTTGGACTATGTTTTAAACAAAGGAGATAATTTAAACATTAGTCACCATATTGTGGAAAGCACCAGAAAAAATAATTCAGTGCTTAGTTTTGAATCTTTTAAATTATAACTTAGATTTGATGACAGACTGAAGTCAACATGAAGCTGAGCCCTTTCTTTTTAAGCGTTTTGGAGGACTAGGTCTGCGAGTTATTTAGACCTATTCTTTTTATAAAGATGTCTGTTTTTAAAAGGTAGCTTGCTATGGTAAAATTACTGTCTAATAAACACTCATAAAGAAAATCAAATGTACAAATTATGCTTTACTGGAAGACCAAATACAATTGTTTTCTCTTGTCACTTGAACTTAGCTATTTTTTGGATACTGTTACTTAGCAAGACAGTTTTAGGAAGGCTTAGAGAAAAGAAAAAAAAGTGTTTATACCAAGGCATAGCTGTTAGAAATGATCTTGATTATTTAGACACTGTGAGTTACCGCTTGTATTTAGGCAGCTTTATAACTTTCCCTGGACAACTGGCAGCTGTAGAGGATTGTAAGGTCCTGGCTGTACTTGGTACTGGGGATTCTTTGCCTGTTTGGGTGCTAATCAGGGGAGTCGTGGGCAGGCGTGTACAGATGTGCCCTCTTAGTCCAGGGCTAACTGTAACATGGGAACTCCAGGTTTCTAAACCTTGTGCCTTCACAGAAAAAAAAAACTCACATGTTTTTAAAAGCCTCTGACAGACAGAAGGTAAGTGAGATAAATTCCATGGTATTTTTTCCGTAGCTTTTGGTTTGGTTTTTGGTTTTGCTGTAATAGAATAAAATATTATCTGCCTGCGCTTAAATTCTCTTTACAAATGTATTGGTAGGGTTGCCACAGACCACAGGAATGAGACTATGAGCACTAGTTGTCTTTGGGAGGTCTTAAAAACAACTAAACCTTTGTGCGTAGGAATACCAAAGCAGAGGGCAGTTTTTTTCTTTCCTAAAATATCAACACTGTTTATTTTAACACATAATGATGAATCACAACCCTTATTTAAATTTGAGAGCGCAGACCTAAATTTGATTTGGCCAACTATCAAGCAGCCATTAAAGCAAGAACATAATTTTTCTTTCTTTTACCTGACCTGGTGCTTCGTTGTGCTCTGGTGTGCTGGGGAAGGCACACTATGAGGATGTGAAGGTATTACGTAGTGCATACTAAATGTAAGAGGCTGACACACACATTCTTACAATTTCCCCCCTTTAAACTTACTGAAAGTGTAGCATCTGTTGAGAGTGACTCACAAACTAGGTCTGTTCTAGTGCCCAGCCACCCTCTGGGTGCAGCACTGACATTTCCCTTGTCTGATTGTAATTAACACTATTTGTCATAATTTGGTATGTTCAACTAAATGTAAGCTAAACTAATAAACTAGAACAAAGAGAATGACTGATGAAATAAAATGTTGACAGCCATCTCTTCGCAACCATGATGACCAGAGTACAGATTTTAAGACATTGCTGTTTCTTAAGACAAAAAAAAGTAATCTCTTTTTTTGCAGCGACTACAACAGATTCCGATTTTAGTTGAGTTTTACTTAATGAGGATTTTGCTACCTCTGCTTTACCATGTGTTGGGATGTGGACAGGTTGGCAGTCTCGAGGCCACAGATGCTTGCCCTGGCAGGAATGTTGATTTACTGACTGATGATGCCTGGGGCAGCGTGTGCTTCTGCAAAATTGTGGGAAACACAGTTGTATTTTTTTGTATCAATGTATGTAAGGAAACCATTTCTGATGGTGTATAAATTGCAACAAGAAGCAAGCTTAACAATGTTTATGTTTTTCTATTGTTGCAAGCCAGAGCAAAATTGGTAAGAAATGAATTATATCTGTGATGGAGAAGGGGGCTTGTGTTTGGGGGGAAAAAAAAAAAAAGAAATATATTTGGATTGTTCTTTTTTCTGTGCTTTAAATTATGTCTACATTTGTTTTTATTCAGATAACCCCTAGTGATAGCCATGGCTTATTATATATTTTAAATGCTTTCTGCTTGTCATCTTTGTTCCATTAGTTGGCGAATTTACAGAAAGCAAATTTATTTGGCTTTCTCCCCTGTCAATTGTCTGCTATCTGGAAGTAAAATGAAGCTAACCAACAGAACTGCAGACTACAGTGGCAAGACCACTAAAAATTTTGGGTTTTGTAAGGAAGATCTGACCAGTGACTTTTCAGGGATGTAGTATATGCTGCCAAAACCTGTCTCCTGGTGTTTCACCAGCTGGGATAAAGGAGTTAGTTTTGAAAGCTGGAAGGGAAGGATGTGAGACAGGAAGGGAGTCCTTCCGCTTTTCCACCCTTCTATCAGAAAGGTTCAGTTCAGAACAACAAATAAAGTTCAGAGGAAGTTTTTCAGCATTGACTTCATTTGGTGGACTTGGCAGTGTTTATGGTTGGGCTCAGTCTTAAAGATCTTTTTCAACCTAGGTGTTTCTATAACTCACTGAAGGTGTTGCACCTTCTTGTTGTATTTCACACAAGTGTTTGAGCAATCCTTCGGGTGACAGAAACACGAAAACAGCAAACACAGCAGCTATGTCAGTGCCAGTATTGTGTGTTCCCGTTGTTTACAGAAGGACTCATACAAACATAGTTACCTTCTTGTGAATTTCCCATCGAGTTTTTCATCTGCTTTGTAAGTTATGGATACATTACAGTCCCTTGACTAGTGGGCTTTAAATGGATGGGGGATGATGGGACTTGAAAGAGAGTTCAGAAGAGACAGCTCTGACAGGTCCTTTGGGTTCTGGGTTCAATGAAGATTTAGGGGTTTAGTGGCTGAGGGTTTGCTTCCATAATGTTGATTATCGAGGTAACAGTGTTGCCGTTGATGATCAGTCCTTGGAGATGGTGTATCAAATTGTACTCACTGCAGAAGCATGAAGAACTGTAGTTTTAGCTTTAATAATGTGTTCTTCCACTTACTGGTAACTGTAGAAGGGTTCTGTCAAATTGCTTGTGGGGTTGTTTTTTTTTTTTTTGTTTTGTTTTGTTTTGTTTTTTAAGTGGGTGAAATACTTGGAAAGTGAATGAGTAATAGGAGAATTTAAAGAATGGATAGTTTTTGCTGGGCCTACTGCTGACAGTGAAGAGTGGACTAATTCATTTTCCTAATAAGGCTGCTCTGGAAGTTGGAATGTTTTGAATTGCATTAAATGTCTTGAAAGTATTCGTCGGAGGGGATAGGCTTGTGGTATGTTTAGACAGCAAATTTGATCATGTTTGGTCAAAATGAGCTGTTTACACAGGCTAAATATAGCTGCTTTTTTTTTTCCCCCTCCCTCTAGGAAAGAATAAATGACTTTGATATAGAAGCTGTGCAAAAATTTTGTGCACTTTAATTTTCAGCAATAGTTTGTCAGTAAGCAATGACTGCAGCTTTTGGATTTGTTGTTTATAATAATTCTTATGAAGTTTGATATAGTAACCATTTGCCAAGGTCTTTTGTGCGAGTTGTTTATAATAAGCCTAAATACTGGGCTCTTATGTCTTTGCTTTGTTTGTATGTTATTGAAAGTATTGCATAAACTAGTATGCTGAACTGCTAGTTTTAAATCATTCAGAAAATACCGTGCTTCGAGCCATCCTGCTTTTTCTAGTAAGTAGTAACAGGGCAAGTGTGTCATCTCATTCTGAAAACCTTTATCATCAGTTATTCATACATTCAGTGGGACCAAACCTGCATGAAATCCTAACATGTTTAATTGCTAAGTGGCAAGTGAAGTGCTAACAGCTAAGAAATGCACACGATTCTGCAGTTTAATTACTTTTTGGCTGTGCAGTTCAGTGGTATCTATGAAAATATTGTAGGAAATAGCCCGGAAGGAAGAATTTTCTTAAATGTGTGTGTTGGATGTGTTTTGCTTTTCAGCTTGATGTGTGCGTTTCCTTTTGTACTGTCTTGTCTAACCACCATGCATTTTTCACATTATGATCTTGGTGGCTCAGTTTGCTGGGTGAGCATTTTGCTTTTACAATATGGGATAAATCACAGATTTTAATCTGATTATGATCTGAAGTCAACAAGGCCAAGTTAAACTGTCTTAGGTATGTCTGGGGCGCACAAATTTATGTCCTTGTTTCAAGTATGTTTGTGGGGAAAATGTTATGTTATCTGTCTGTCTGTTTAAAAGGAACATCGTGAACATTTTGGTTATCAAGCTTTTTTTTTTCTTCACGCTTTTATTTCTTTTGGTATGATATTTTTGAAGATGAGGTTTGAAAAGTATGTCTTCCGGTCATCTGGTAATAGTGGCTTGAAATAACTTTTTGCGCAGTGCTGTGTTGATGAGCATAGAAGCAATGTCATCCACTGCAAACTCAAATTTGATTATTTCGTAAAAACAAAAGAAAAGTAACTATGTTCCTTTTATGAGACTTGAACTTCTAAGTCCAGAATTAGCAAAGCTTTTTTCTCAAGCATGAAATATGGTAGTTGGCTTGAATAATTAATGTCTTCCTAATTCTTCCCATTGGATCAGCTTAATAAATACATGAAACACTCCAAGTTACTGTATTAAAAACGTAGTATACCTAAGATAGAGACAGTTTAAAAAAAAAAAAGAAAAGTTTCCGTATGTATCGGCATTTTTTTCTCCCTTCTTGTTGCCTTTGTTGCTGCAAACTGACAACTCTGCAATTAGGAGTGATTAATGATGCACCCCAGCGCTGTGGAGGGCCAGAGGTCAGGCTTTCATGGGCTGCACGCTCTGTGGGAAAGGGGAGAAGGGACCTGTTCCCCAGAGCGGACAAAACAAATTCTATGTTGAGAATTGCTGTTGATGTGGACATAATGTGTGTCAGCAGCGATGCACGAGTGGGGAAGGCGAAGTGCAGAACATCATCTTCTCATGCCATGCATTTTTTACTTTATTTTTTCCTCCTTTTTTTTTTTTCTCCTGCCAGCATGGCATCTGCATTATGTATATTTCTCTTCTTTGTAAGCTAAATACTGAACCTGCATCAGGATTCCTGTTGCTGGAATCTGATGAGCCCTGAGGGCCAGATGACTTTGAGGGAAGGAATAAGCATTGTGAACAAAATAGTTAAAAGAAGGGGGGGGGAAGGAAAAAGTGGAAAATAAAAAAAAAGAGTTGTTAAAGGGGGTAAGTGTGCCTAATTCAGTTGTAGCTCTCCATGTTTTCCTGGTAAAAACTGAAAAGCTGGTTTATATAGTAGACGGGGTTTTAAAACTGTAGCCTCTGTGATTTCCAGTTAAATGAACCTTTTTGCCTCTCTAGCAAATCCTCTTTTGGAAATGAGAATCCAGCTGCAGTTTTTCAAAACCTTATTCAAATGATGTGTTGGAAAACAGGATTGGAAATATGACATGTGTCAAAAAGCCAGTTTTCTACCAGAACAGCATGAAAACACTCAAGTGTATCAGAAGCAATGTTTGCAAACAAAACATTACTGTATCAGATTTTTTGCTGGGTTTTAAATATTTTTTTTTTCTAGTGCATGCATGTGTATTTTTGCATATAAGTATATGCAAATATGAAAAAAAAAACAATTGAGTGAGATACCTTTTACCTGTAACACGTTACCATTTCAATTTAGGTATAATAAAATCTGTCAGTTCTTATCTACTTAATCCTTTTCATTGCCATACTTCCTTTCCTTCCGTTCCCATACCCTGTGGTAGTTTCAATGTGTCCATTGTTTGGGAGAAATTTTTTTGACATCCACTATAGAATTCAGGTGACATTAACCTTATTTTTGAAAACCAAAGAGTGTGTAAAAAGTTTCTGTATTATTTAAATTGCCAAATTCTTTGGGAGGATTTGTGTTCTTCTAAAAAGAAGCGTTCTGGTTTAAGCCAGTATATCAGCTATGCAGTATTTAAAATGCAGTTTATCTGACCAGAGCTTTGGAGTTATGTGACAGTTTCTTGTGAAAGAATGGAAAACAGCAAGCAAATAGGAGCTGAAGTCTCTGAACTCTGTGTCTGATGATACAGAATTTTGAATTTATAAGTCTAATTGTACTTGCTGCTAGATGCTAGGATTTCTAACATTGTATCTGGAAAAATTAATTCAGTTTGGTTTTGCCTTTTCCTTGTATTAACAACAGTGTTGTAGTTTTAACTTGACTACTTCTTGTTTACTTTAGAGGAAACAAAATTAAGTCTTTTATATATCTATGGGTGGATGTGGTGAGTAGAACAGGGAAATGCTTAAACATTAAAGAATTTGATTTTTACAATTATGTTTATGTTTTTCTTTTCCAGAGTGTCTTCTAAACAAAAACCTGATCTTATTCATGTGCCAAAGGTATGTTCATCATCAGAACCAAGAGATGTAGCATGTGGCACTAACTGATAGCCATCTGTCAAACCCTGTTGTTGATAAGCACTGTCATACAAACTTTCAGTATAACACGCTTGTTTTCCATGTGTTACAATAAGAGTATTGCGGCATTTGGATCTTTGATTACTTTTTTCACCCTTCTAAAAAAATAGTGGAGAGATCTGGAAATGATTATAAAAAGAAAAGAAAAAGGTGAATAAATGTTATTCTCCAACTCTTGGAATGTTATTTTTTTAAGATATTGCTGGTGTTTTCCCTCTCTACCTAAGAGAGAAACAGAAGCAGGTAGAATTTTTTTCAGCAGTGATTTTTAAAAATTTTTTGGTGGGGATTTGTTTATTTTAATGGACACTGAAATCTATCTTGGTATTTGAGAGAAGCTTATCCAAATATTACCATTTCAGAGAACAAGTTCCCTCACTTTTTTTAAACCCCTGGAGAATTAGTTGTTCTTGAGTTCTTCTAATGTTTTATTCTATGCAAGAATTTCAAAACCGCCTCATTGTTAAAAATGCTGTTTTCAAGCTTGAAAATACCTATAAAGAGCCTATACTTGAAAATCCTCTCCAGTGGACATAAATAATGTTCATGGTCATGACCATGACCTTTAAAAGCCACATGTTGGGAACCACAATGTTAAAACATTTTGTGGTGTAATTCCCAGCACGAAAACTCCCACCAAACCAAAAAACCCCAAACCAAACAAAAAAACCCCCAACCAAACAAAAAAACCCCCAACCAAACAAAAAAAATCAGATTTCTTGAGTGTATTGATCTGATCTGACAAGGGTACATGGAAACATTGGGGAGCATCAATGTGCTCTCGTTCTGCTTTTAAAGGTCTTACCAACAGGTCAGTGTGTGTAGGGTGTGAACATTGGCACATTCCATTTGTGGATGGGGAAAGTGCATATCTCAAATAGGGTTTGAAACATGTAATGTGGATTTTTCTAAAAAACTCTGGTTTTTTCCACATGAGTTACCCGGTGGGTTTTGCAACAGAGCGGTTTT
>VYZQ01061777.1:122970-141764 GCA_013400655.1 Mystacornis crossleyi | reverse complement strand
TTTTTTTTTTTTTTTTTTTTTTGCTGTGAGGGTCTTTCCTCACAGGAAAAAAGCTGGGCTTGTTTGAGGGCTAAGGAAAACACAGCTTGGAGGTGGTGTTTAATTCTCAGAAAGCCTATCTCTCAGAAACTGTTTTAAAAGTGATGCTTTATTGGGCCCGGCTAGACTTCTGGTGGTGGTTTTTCTCACGACTGACGTATCAGTTTATAGAGCGTCACAGCTAAATTGAACAAGGACCACGGAATGCTTTACATGATGTTTTCTATCACCACGTGTTCTCGACCTTACAACAAGCCTGGTATTAATTTCGATGTCTCACTGTGTATTTTGATGCCCAGTAAGGTGACTGAAAGCAGCAGGCACTCAAAAATGCACAGCAGTCTGTCAAAAAGGGTCAGTGGGGTGCTGTGATGGCCAGGAATGAGACACTCTGGAAGACCAACCGTGACCCTGGCAGAACCAGTGGAAAAAGGTCCCAGAAGAGGAGGCAAAGGGGCAGGTGTCACGTTAATTCTCTGCACAACACAGGAGAAGCTTTAAGATAAGTGCAAGGAAGCTGTTGCGGATGAACTGATTTTGAACTGAATTTTTCAATGCTATAACGTAAATACATCAACTTTAAATTTTACCCTAAACAAGCAGTGCAGATTTAAAATGTGAGTAATTTCCTTATTCAAGTAATTGTTTATGTTAAAGTGGGCATCAGAGACTGAACATTTAAAGGACTGTAAGGAGACACAAAAGGCTTTATCTGGTGTAGCATCTAGACTAGTAAACAATAGGTTAGTAAACGAAATTGAGCCTAACAGCAGTCCTGGGGACTCAGACCTGCAGCAAGATTTTGGCAGGGGATGCCTTGGGCTCTCCCAGAAATTCCTGGGCAGGGCTTGGGAGCTGTAGCACCCCAGGGACTGGTTCCCAGTGCCTGCTGTGGTGTAGGGAGAGGAGGAGGCTGGGCGCAAGCAGTCCCATGCCAGTTAGCCTCTGTGACCAGCAGTGGTGTCCAGCACTTGAATTAAGTAATGAAAAGGGCAGGAGGGGAACTGTATGTTTGTCTTCAGTTTTAAGAATCTAACCTGGCCTTAAAACCTGAAAGCTGTGGTTACTAATTCCCATCGCACAAAAGAAAGGGACTGGAAGAATAGGCATTGTGCCTCTCTCCTCTGATATTCTCTCAGTATATAAAGTATATGAAGAACCCTACAGAAAGGTAAAGATCCATGCCAACTAAAATATTGAATAAATTTCAGTGTGAGTTGATTTTCTTACGGGGTGAAAAAAACACTTCTTTAGGTACCTATTCCCTTTATATTGTGGTACGAATATTTTCCATATGTGGACTCGTAATGCAGCCTGTGTGCATTTTATATTGCACTGTAGTTATGGTAACTTCCAGCCCTTTCTTAAACAGATGATGGCAGGAATCCACTCGGCATAAAGTGGGTTCAAATTCAGAGATCCCAAGGACTTGCTCACTGCTGGTGCAGTTGTTGAATACACTTTGGCAAACCCTCTCTTATCTTTCCAGGAACACTGTTTTAGCAAATAACTGTGTAAGGAGTATTCAAAAGCAGCAATTAGTATTGGAAAAAGTGGAACAATGGGAACAAAATTAAGTCTTCTGAAAGGAAGTGCTGCAGGCATGGAGTGAGCACTCTACAATCAAGATAGGGTGACTGGGTGAGCACTGCTATGTGCCCTACCTTACTTAGAGGATGAATAATACCATCAAAGAGGGTGGATAAATCACAGCTGAGAGGTGAAGAAATCCCTGTATCGCTGTCAGCCTTGCAGTTCTAGTCTGGAAAAGTTTGAAAACATTTCAGAGCTGTAAAAACTCACTTTATTTTGTGGTCTTTCTTACCATGCTGTGTTTGGGCTGCCAAAGCGTCTTGCAGTCCAAAGGCACGAAACAAAAACAAGCAGACAAAACCCACTAAGGTGGTTATCTTGGTCTGCTGCTAGACTGCTGAATTTTACATAGGAAAGTTAAATTTCTACAATGATGCTTAAATATCTCCTCATTTAAAACTGCATTAATGACATCTCTAAAAGTTCAGAATAATTGAAATTTGGAGTAATTGAGCAGTCTGAAATAAATTCCATTTTGCTTCTGTTTTGTATAATTCGTTTTCTCAAAACATGCAAAAAACCCCTAATTTGTACCTTGTTCATAGATGGCACTGCTTAGCCAATCCAGTTCTTTAGACCTGCCCCTAGTTATACTCACAATTTCCTCCCTTCCTCTTGGCTTCCTTCAAAAAACATTCAGGATATAAACTAGTTGACTTCAGGATGGGAAAGGAAATTTAATTTCCCTTGTTTAGCTCTACCTTAGAAAGCAAGCAATTTGCCTTCACTAGCCTATGTGCAATTGCACTTTTATCAAGACCTCCTTGCCAGCTCTTGCATGAAAATGTGCCTGCTGCTTAAAACAGGTAAGATGTCCATAGACTTCACTGAGTTTAAGTTCAGCTAGGCTAAAATTTTCTCTTGTAGGTTCTCTTGATGATTATGAGTTTGACTTGCGTGATACGTGGCTTTACCAGAGCTTGGATTTGGAAACTCCTGTACTATTTTAAGAAGGAAAGAATTAATTAACACATCAAATACTTTTTCTTTTTCCCTTTCAGATAGCAGCAGCGACAAAGTTAGTATCAACAGCACTGGACTTAAATTATGGTTATTCTTCCTATTGGAATAACCAGCATGTATTCTTGTTTTGCAAAATTATAGCTCTTACAGAGCTCTGTATTTAAATTTTGCAAAACAGCTTCAGCTTTTCTTAGTGTAACAAATTTTGTCTGCATTGGACATGATGTGATTTTGCTTTTCACTGAGCTACATTTTGCAGCTTATTTTTATTCTTCAAATTATTCGTGTGGTGTTTGTGTGTACTGATAAATTCTTGGTGCGACTGTGGTTCACTGGTGTTGGGAATACAACTAGTAAATGGTGAAATAGAGTATAAAAATAAAATTGCTTTAAGAACTGTGGAATGAGGGGCTGGATTCTGAATTCATACAGGAAAATTAAAACTGACGTCCATATACTGTGATTTGTGCATATTAAGATGATAAATGATTGAGGTTTTATTGGCTTGTATTTTCTCCCCGTGCCTCAAGGCTGAGTTAAAGGAGAGCCTTATCTCACTGAATTTTCCTTTGTCTCTGGCACCACCTTGTTGCCGCAGTGAGTCATTACTAGTAGACTCTTAAGCCTTAAAAAGGAGACCAGCAGGACAAGAGAAGTCAGCGGGATTTTTTTTTTTTTTACCACTTTTAACAAGTGTGAAGGACTACTTATTTCACTGGGGTAGTTGCTAGAATGCAGTAAACTGCACGTAAATAATTACATTTTCATGTATTTCCACACCGTTAATTACTGCTTTAACGTTCAGATTTTATTTTTGCTTTTAACTGTTTAAGATGCTTTACTTCATTTTTCTCCATTCTCCATCCTGGAATTACCACTGCCTTTGTTTCTATACCTCTTTCTCTGTTAGTAACTTTGATATGTGATACATGCACTTCACTAATACTGTGTGTCAATAAATACAATCTTTTGATACAATTTTGTGCTGTATCTTTCACATTCTTTCAAGTATTAAGTCTTTTTTTAAGCTTAAGTTTCTACTAATGCATTCCATTGAATGGGTCTAATTCTTACTTGTTAACAGTTAACATAATTCCTCACTCATATTTTCCACCTTTCTTCCCCAGAAATACTTTGAACCATAAAAGTACAGTGAGGAGGCAGTGTCAAAAATAAAAGTGACATTTAAAGTTTTGTTAGGTTTTGATTTTTAATACTTATTAGATGTTTTATGTCCTAGGAGCTAGTTTTTCAGTTCTCCTCCTGTCAATTATGTAAAAATAAATGTACACTTAGAGGGTCTTACAGATTAATGCTCTGGAATAGCAAATGTACAATTTAGAAGTAATTTATATAGTTTGAATCTTCTGTTCCCTTATCCCAAATTGACCAATGCCATTGCACGTTCTTTACATCACTTACTGGAATCAAAGGTTTTAAATCCTGTATTCTTGCAAGTCTGCTAGTGCAAGGATTGGTAATAGCTTGTGGGTTACTGTAGGGAAAATTTCCAGGTGCAACAATCACCCCATTTTTTTGTCTCTCGAAGAGGGTACCTCCTCATTATGCTCCAGAACATGGCCATCTGTGCTTTCAAATGGCCTGGTTCTGATGCAGGCCTTGCCAAGTGCAAGAGACTTGGTGTGTACGGGGTGGCCCGTGCGTGTTCACAGCTGTGCTGTGCCCTTTCAGGAGCTAAAGGGAAAATTGTCAAGGGGCGCCCGCTCTGAGCTAGGTAGACTACCCTGCTTTACCAAAATAAATTCCCCTCTCATCCTACAGGGAGATCACCACGAGTTTAATTAAAGTATGGGAGTTCTGTGCAATGGCTTTAGTGGTAGAATATCATATTAATTGGGTTTTAGTGCCCTTTGTTGCAAAACTAATTCAGTAGAATAATTAGTTACATTTCTGTTTCAGCTTTCTGACTTTATTTCTTCTTTTCTTTTTCTCATTTTCCTGTTTATGCTGGGAAAACTTTCTCTTGCTGTCTTATTCTGTCGTCTCCAAGGAAAAACCCACCCAAACGGTAAAAATTTAAACACCTAGATGTCTTGATAATACTGTCTTTTACTGTTTCAAATGTTCCATCAGTGAAACAAGGAGAAACATTTCAGTCGGGTTAGAGTAACTGTAAAGGCGTGTTTGGTTCAGAAAACTGCGTCTGCGTTTAGCTGGGCCTCAGCTGCTCCTTTCTGCATCCCAACGCAGAAGCTGCCTTTGAGCACTGTGAAAAGCCACAGTTGTGCCCGTGCCTTTGTAGCTAGCCAAAGCGAGGTGGTCTCCGACCCTTGCACTCACTGCTGTCTGTGTCCCCGGCGCAGCCCCCCACGGAAGCACATCATGGATACCTACACGGAGTTCTACCACACCCCCACCCACAGCGACGCCAGCAAGAAGCGGCTGATTGAGGACACCGAAGACTGGCACCCGCGGACAGGCACCACCCAGTCCCGCTCCTTCCGCATCCTCGCCCAGATCACGGGCACTGATCACAGTGAGTACCTCGGCGCAAGTGGAATAATAGGCAGTGCCCCTGGACAGACTGGTGTTTGTAAAGCTGGCGGTCAGGGGAGATAGTGAAAGGGAAATATTGTTATAAAACTCCTGCCATTACTAAATAGTTCAGGATATATACATTACTGGACATTATTCCTGATTGAGCTGAATTAAAACATTTTAGATAAATCTTAAAATTTCCATTTTGACTCCCAAAGGTATTGAAAGATACCTATTTGTTGTTTCTTTTCCCCCTCTGTATCAGCAAAGTGGTGACATTCCCGATCAAATTTAATGCTTCAGAAAAATTAGGTGTTTTCTGGCACGTTGAAAGTCTTTGTCAGTCATACAAAAGTATGTGATCTGCAGTGATGTAACCAATCAGAAACATAAATCCATAGTTCCTCATCTTATTCCCAGGGTATGTTTCCATCCTCTGCTTATGCTATGGTGTGATTACATACATTGGTGGAGTGGAACAGGTGATGTCATGAAGGTTGTTCCCAGTCATAAAATCTTATGCTAAAACTTCAATTTTGTGTTATGATGTCAGCCATAATTCACTGGCTGAGATTTGTGATTTTGTGTGAAGGCCACCAGAAGTGCCATCAGGGGCGCTGAGCTCTCATTCTTCAGCTTTTCATAGCTAGAGCTGCAATAAAGCAGACACTGAGGAAATTGGACCTCCCCTCCAGGGACAGATTTGATTAAATCAGCTGTTTCTAGAAGCCAGTGACAACATCTCCCAAAATAAGGGTTATTGGCCATGTGTGATAAATATTCTGAATTTGGACCGGATTGTTTTGTGGTCCTGTGTTCAGTTCCTTTCATCAGTCCTTGTAAGGGCAGAGTATGGGACCTGAACATCAAATACCCTGTTTTCCAGTAAGGATGAATTTATCATGCTGACAAATGCTGTAAGAAAATTACTGCGACTAGATTTGCCAGCCTTAAAATCAGGACTAGGAATTTGCATTATCCCTTGTGCAGACATCTAGAACCTTGGTGGGAAATAGCCTGGCTGCAAACAGACGCTTGGATTATCACCTGATATAAACCCACTGGATGTTCATCCAAAAGAAATGCCTCTTAACTTCCATTCATCTTCACCTTCTCAAATCACCTTTTTCAATGCCAGCATGGAGAGCGGGCCAAGGGGAAGGGCAGAGACCAGCAGAGCCACTTTTCAGCAGTTCTACTGGCAAAGGGGCTCTCGAAGATTGTAGACATAGCTTTTGTCCTTTGGGTCATATTTAGAATCAAAGAATCCTAACGAGCCTTGTTGTAATTTCCTGCTGTAGTGAAGGCACTGGGACAGGAGAGAATCTCAGTGTTGTGGTATGTGTCTTTGGTGCCCTAGAAAATAAAGTTTTTCTGTTTCCTTTCAGTGAAAGAACCAGAAAATGAAGCTGGGAAGAAGACTAAGTGAGTTGATGTTTTACATTTTCATTACTTTAATACTTTGCATGTTTTAATTCTTAACTTGTAGTGTTTGGTGCATATGTGTGCCATCTGGGTGTTTTTAAAGTCTTTCTTCCTTTTTTGCCTTTTACTTCAGCATGTAAAAATCAAGATATTTTTCTCCATAGAGAAACCTTTTAAAAGCTGTTGGTGCAGTCCACTAGTAGTGTTTGTGCAGGAGTTTGTACAGAGCTTTTCTGTAAACTTGGACTTGTTTGGTTGCCTGTATGAGGTCAGCTTGTGTTTTCCTTTTCCAAGTCTAACCAGGCATTTTTGATTTGTGAGTGTGGATCCGACCGCAAGACATAGCTGGAAGGTGTTGCTGTTCTGGGCTTCAAGTGAGGGTCAGCTGCCTCTTTGCTTTGGGATAAGCATTGTTCAAAACGAGCACCAACCAGTGGCTAAATCTAATGGTTCTTGAAGCCAGTGAGTCTTTCTCTACTGGCTTTGACTAACACTGGATCCAGCCTTTTGACAGAGAGGAAGACAATGCGATAGGAATAGTGCATGGAGTTTGCATGCTCACTTGTGAAAGTGCTTAAGACAAACTTTCTTTCTTTCTTATTTTTCTTCTATCACTTCTTTCCACAGGGAAAAGCTTCCCATCCACGTCCTTAGCCCCAAATATACAAAATTACGTGACTGGCACCATGAAGTCTCAGCACGTGTTCTTAATGTCCAGTGATTTTACCCAAGTTGCAAAAGCAAAATACAAACACTTCCTTCCTTTCTTTTCCATCTGCTTTGCAAAAAAAAAAAAAAAAGAAAAAAGAAAAAGTATTTCAGTAGCCTTTCTGCCAGAGAAATTCTAGCCTTTTCTATACTTTTCTAACACTTTCCTACTGATGTGTAAAAACTGGGATGAAAATGTTTTTGTGCTAATCATTAGTTGACAAAAAAATACATATTTAAAACTTAACAACTTGGGTGGCTGCATCTCCCAATGTAGGGGGGGAGATGGCCGTTCCAGTTCTTTTTTTTTGGCCTGAAAGAAGTCATTTTGCATTGCTGAGTTTGAGTTACCGTAGACTGTTAGAAAGCAGAAAATTTTGAACAAAAGGATAAGAAATTGTATTACCTTGATTTTGGGGCTGGGGGAAGAAGATGAAGAGGGGATTGTATGCACTTATTTCAAATTATACCTACCAGGAAAATGATCTTGCATTTCACTAGATTTTCAGCAGGTGAATTTTAGAGCGGTTGTAAATGTTTTACAAAATATAGCAAGAAGACAGACTGCTTTTAAGGAAAGAAAAGAAAAATTTAAAAAATTATATTCCAATAATGTTGTGAATTGAAGTGAAAGCTCAAGATAGAGATTCTGCTGCTTAGACTAGTAATATATTTATGTTTTGGAAAACTTAAAAATAATTGAGCAGAATGTTGCTGTGTAAGAGCTTGAACACATCTTCTAGCAGGGACAATATAAGACAGTAGTATTTATTTATTACAGCGTGAAGCTTATAGGCTTTCTTGTGTTTATGAAAGCTTCACAGCCCTATGGTTCTCCTGTAAAATAATGTATTATAGTAGCTACACATCCATTAATTTATGCATTTTGAAGCTTGAAGAGTATTTTAATAAAAGTTGCTTTTATCTTAGCTCTGTCTGTTTTTCTTTTGAGTCTCGGACTTCTTGAATAGGCTTCTCATGCATGGAGCTGACATTTCATTGCACCTTCACAGCCTGTAGGAAGAGAAACAATTAAATCCCAGCTGCATAGTAGAAACAATCGGAATTGTTTAGAACTATCACAGTATTAGAGTTCCTGATCATGTTAAAAATGGGGTATGTGTTTGTGTTGTTGCAATTGACACGAGATTTGCAGGAATCAATAAAAGGACTGACCCTTTGGGGAGGCTACGGGAGTAAGAATTCTACGAAGTAAAACTTGATTGCGCCTTTTGCAGCACTTGTTGAACCAGATAATGTTTCAGACCTCAGACAAAGGTGAATTGTGAAGCACGTGTAGAAGCCCAGTCGCTCACAACTGCTCCATGAGAACTCCTGCAATTGGTTTGGAGTTTAGGCAGCCGACCTACACGCTCGTCTGATGGAATTAGTCCTGTGGACAGATGCTTCTGCAGAAGACTTGGCGGGGTTGGTTTTTTCATGCCCAGTGTGGGAACTTGGAAAGAATAGAGACCTTTGGAACCATTTTAAGCTTGTGTTTCCTTTTCAGATGGTTTATGCTGCTATACAGTACAGCAGTAGCTTATGGTCTTTGTCATTTTATCTTTAGGAAAAGACAAACAGAAAATGGAGACTTCAGGTAATAGACAAGTTACCTTGCACTAACAGTCACCAGTGTGGATGCCTAACACTGCACAGGTTTGCCCTGGTAATGATGGACCAAGGGATATCACATCTTACACACCTTTTGGGTTAACTCCATAGGGACAGTAGGGGAAAACATTCACTTTAATAATTTCACTGAGGAGTGCTTTGATGAGAAGTGCCAATCAGTGTAATTTCCATGCCCCTCATCACATAACTTGGCCGTGAGTACTGTGTTACTAAACCCAAGTGTGTTACTGAGTACACGTACACCACAATGTAATAATTTGATAGGGTACTGCATATTACAGTAGGAATGTGAGGTAGTGTATTTAAATTGTTTTGCTGGGTTTATATAATTTCTTTATGAACAGAAGGAAATGTGGGCATTTCAGAGAACATCAATGCAACGAAAACTGTGAAAGGTTAGAAAGCTCGTCACTTAGACTCTCTGTAAAGGTTTCTTTTTAAGGGCAGAATGCTTTGACCTTCAGGTATTTTTGTGTTCTGGAGATGTCCCTAGGTAATGAAAATATTTGCATGTTGTTATTAAACTTACCATTATGTTTATTTATCTTACCAGCTCTTATCCTTTTGAAGGGTGAGTTGCTGTAGTGAGAAATAGAAAAAAAACCCTTCTCTAAATAATCAAAAGAATAAAAGCTTCTGTTTTGATTAAAATTAAACATAGTCATAGCGTCTATCTTTTGAGGATATGAGAGTAGTTTGAGAAAGACTACCGAATTACTAGTTTTCAATAAATTCGTAGTAAAAAAAAATCACTGATTCCAAAAGTGTTTTATGAATTTGTGAAATGAATTTCATTTACTACTTTGAAGATGCCGTGTCTTCACCCAATATCCCCATTGCACAGAACTTACCGGCATTAAATTTTGGACTTTCTTACTGTTTCCAGAAATGGACCACTTTTTCATTTTTATCTGAAAAGCATGCCCTAGCTCATGTCTGATTCCTGGCATACATCTGATCTTTGAAAACATGTTATGAGTAGTTTTTTATATAAACAATTAAGCTTACATTTTAGAGACGACCTAGAAATATGAATGTGACAATGAAATAGAAACTCTCTTTCATCAGTAATCTTCAGTAAAATATCCCAATTTAATAATATTTAGCTTTTCAGGCAGACATTGTCCAAGACAGATGCTCTGTGTGGTTTTTATTGCTTGTTTCTAAACTGTAAACCCGCTAGGCATTTTTGTTTGGATAAAATAGATTTTTCTCTTCAGCAGCTGGAAGGGCAGGAAATAGATATAAAAAGCCCTCACTGAAATGTGTAAATCGCAGCTTTTAAACCAATTTTTTGAAACTCAGAAAGGCGATGGCTAGCCTTTGTATAAAGTTTGTTTTAGATTATTTCTATTTCTGCAGTACCCTATTTCCAAGTCTTTTTTTTTTTTTTTTTTTTAATGTTCACTTTTAACCACCTCCTTTTGAGCAACCAGGTCCAGATTTGGGTTTGGTCTTAAATTCTAGAGTCAGTTCATTGTTCGGAGTGAGGATTTTCCAGATTTGTTGTTTAGTTGATCCAGAGCGACTGGAAAATAACTGTCCTAATCTTGTTCAGTCTTGAAACAACGTGTCCTAAAACCATGTATTTATTTTCTTTCCCCCATATCATAAATACATGTAAAGCACACCTGCAGATCTACATGATGGAGCAGGAACCCAGGATACCTGTATTAATTTGAATAAAAACTCCATAGCTACCCCGACTTCGGAGATGCCACCTGCACCAGAATTTCCATCTACACCTTTACCACCTATGAGGTCTGCTCCCTGGTCATTCTTAAATCTGTTCAATAATTTCCAGCACTTAAGGCTCCCTTCTTTAATAAGATACTTAATTCTGCATACTAAGATAAGGAAAAAAAAAAAGGCAGCAATACCTGCCCCTGTGGCTAATTTAGTCTGCCCAAAACTTACTGTTGTGATTGCTCTCTACCTTGTAGTTTACTTTTTTTGTGTAGCACAGTGATATGTCTGGCTGGTGCTTTTCTTCAAGTGGAGCACTTCAAGACAACATTTTCTAGATTTTTTTCCCTATAACAACTGAATCAAAAAAAGGATATGAAAAATTTTGAGAAATATTTTCTAATGTTCACAAAACTAACACTTCCAAAAGTTGTAGCAAAAAGCATAAAAAGCTTTGGGATTAATCCCACTAGCACTTGTGTCACTTTCAGTATTTTCTAGAGCTGTTTTCCATCACATAATATAATCCCAAATTTATTTGTTCCACATTTGGAAATGTCAAATGCTACCTGGCTTTCTGAGTTTTAAAGCAGCAGGACATTCTCAGCCTTCACTGGAAGTGTGATACTTCTTAAGTGTGTTTCGCATCATTTTATCCTCTTATTTGTACTTTACTGTAAATTTCATGGTCTTTTTGGAGGCTTTTTGGGATTTGGGTTCTTTTTTTCTTTTCGATTTACTAACTCTTTCATGCACAGTGTTTCCTGTTCTTCATACTACTTTAATGTGGATTAAAAATCTCTTTCTCTGTGTGTCTTCATTTGGTTTTATTACTGGGAATGGAGTGAAAACAATGCTAGACCAGAACCCGCAGCTGCTCTTCTGCCGATAGCAGATTCCTGCCCTGGCAGTGTCCCCTCTCCCAGACTTTCTGAACATATTGCTGCACCAGCTCCTGCGAGGTAAATCATTCACAGGGGTTATGATTCGGTTAACAGTGGACCCTGTTCTAGACTGGATTTGTCTGTCTTGGAGGAGAGACGGTTGTTTGTCATTCGCTTAAAATAAATTTCATTAAGCTGCTGTGACTAGGGATTTTCCTGGAAATGGTAGGAGGGGGAAGGAGAAAAATTAGATAAAAATGAGGAAATTCACAAACAGTCTCATGGATACTTGTTAAAATAAGATACAGTATTTAGTGTGTGTACGCTCTCAGTGGGTGTCCACCCTATCACTTGGGTGGAGTAGCTTTTCAGTGGTCTCAACAACTCAAAAGTCAATATGGATTCAGAAATATAAAAGTAATTTTCTAAAATGTGGATTATTTAATTCATAACACACTGTTGCGCTGTGATGCAGTCACAGAAAACTAGGCGATTATCTGTCAGATTTCCTGCCACTGGCCTTGGATAGCTTTACTGGCACTTACCTTGGCAAATTGCTGGTGTTTTGGAGGTCATCTATAAATCCTAGACAGCAACAGTAATTTTGGATAGAAAACAGTGACAGTAATTTGGAAGGTTATGATGCTGTTATTGAAGGTCAATAACATTTTTATGATGGTTTGTGTTACACTGTGCAGGGGTTTTTGAGTTCCAGGTAGCACACACAAGCATAAGGTTATAACAGGGAACAAAGCTGTTCCTATAAAAATGAGAATTCAGTGAACAGTGCCTGCTCCTGCCAGGCACTAGACAGACATTCGTACTTGAGTAAAGCATACAAGAATATACTGTTGCCTACACCTGTGTGGGCTTTCTGCAACTGGGAAACTAATATTAAGATTTGGAATTGACCAGTTTTAAACCTTTTAAAGCAGTAGTCTCAACTGTCTGAGAGATGAGGAGAAATCTGACATCAAAATCAAAGTCTGTTTTCTTGTCTTTTGAAGACATTTTTGTTGTCTGGGAGAAGCAGGTACCTTCATGAGCTGACATGAGCTTAGGCAGGAAGGGATGGAGGCTGATGATAGGGGCTGGTAGGTACCTTCATGGTGACATTTGGTTTGAGCCGATACAGTAAGGAAGATTTGGTTGTGATGTTTTCAACAGCAAATTCTCTTAAATCAACAAAGATAAAAAACACACAGAGAAGATGTATGGCAATGCTCCTGGTGGTTTTTTTTTGTTTGTTTGTTTTTTTAAGCTGAAAACCTGGGGTGAAAAAGGCAGTGAAAAAAGTACAGCTTCAGTAACTGATTTTCATGTCTACCAGTGAAACTCCAGTATGATTACACTTAATTGCCCCATCTGTGGACGTGTTCAAGGCCAGGTTGGGTGGAGCTCTGCGCAAAGTCTGGTGAAAGCTGTCCCTGCCCGCAGCAGAATAGTTGGAAGTAGATGGCCTTTAAAGTCCCTTCCAACCCAGACCACTCTATGGTTCTACTGAGCTGTAGATGCCTTGCAGATCCCACTGTGTTCTGAGTACCAAGGAGTCTTCTCTAAATCCTAGCTTTGCATCTGAGTCCAGGCAAAGGAAATTTAAATCTGCTCTCACTCAAGATTTATGGCTCTAAATTTGTTATTTGGTAAAATTAACCTAGCAAGAGAGCAGCTTTAAAATGAGAAATCAGAAAAGCAGCTATGTTCATGGTGGTTCAGGATGAGAGCCAAAGTATTTTTACAAATAAAAAAGTAGATGATAAGAATTTTCTGCTCAAGAAGGGCAGAAATTTGAGCAGTTTCTGCAGAGCTATAGAGGGAAGGTTTAGCATTGAGTGTGGGAAGGAGAACATAAATCATTTGATAAAGCTGCGTAGTCTGGATTCTCCCCTGAAATGAGAGGTCATCAGTGTAGCAATTATAGTTGATATTTGTGTTTTTTTACTGAGCTGCTGCTGCTGCTCTTTTGAGTGGGAAATACAGCAAATCTGATCTTTGAACCCTCTTTTTAATAAAACGGCACCTATTGGAAACTGCATGAAGCAATTCACGAGTGCCATGTCAGGCTTTTAGTAAAGCAAAACTAGGCCATCCAAGCGTGAGTAGACTTGCTCGTGCTACTGAAGCCTTGCATTTGTTGTCAAGGGCTGGCATAGGTCCTTATTTTCCTAATGGGCTCCATCTTTTCTTGGCTGAAGCTCTGTAAATTGTACCACCCACTACTTAACCACCAAGAAGGAGAAAGCTTGCTGTGAAATGTATGAAGGATCTGGATTTGATTTCTAGATTAAAGTTAAGTGAGCTGCTTATAAGGCAGACTTCATAATGCTTTTTTATTGTAGTTTTAGCTCTTTATTGAAAGCCTTAAATAGTTGTTTGTCTATATAACCAACTACTGTAAGTTATAGTGTATTATCACTCTGTTTCATATATGCGATGTCCTCCTGTAAGTTTAACAGTAAAATATTTAAGAGCAATTACAGCCTTTCCAGAAAGTTGCAAAATATCATCTTAAAAAGTAATCCCGGCAGCTTTAGACCATGTAAACCACAGAATCTGGCACTTCCTGAGAAAATGTATAACTAATATAAAACAGATGCAATGCCAGCAGATCTTTAAATTGTGTTTTATATACATGCTTTTTACAGTCATGCTGACCTACTTTTATATTTTCTTTTAATGGAATTATTTGTGATACAAATACAAAGAATTAGTAATAAGTAATAATAGATATTAGTCCTGATTTTTGTTGTGTACTTTCTGATAATCAGACAGCCAAGAATATTCTCTGCAGAAATTGTAGTCTGGGAAAAAGGAGGTCTCAGGCTGACCGTACTAAAACTGTCAGAGTTTTTATGGTTGTTTTAGTGTGATGACAAACAAGAGGAAGTAAAATATGGGGGAGGACTGTTGCTT
This sequence comes from Mystacornis crossleyi, assembly GCA_013400655.1. Lineage (NCBI taxonomy): Eukaryota > Metazoa > Chordata > Aves > Passeriformes > Timaliidae > Mystacornis > Mystacornis crossleyi. The sequence goes on along the minus strand of VYZQ01061777.1, from coordinate 127,419 downwards.
TCTTGTGGTGAATGCTACTTGTCCTTCTGCTTTCTTTTATTTCATAGAACTTTTGTTTAAGAACCCTTTGGAAGTCTTAGGCAAGTGTACACCTCATCTTCCCTTCAGTCATTCAGGTTTTAAATGCCAGCAGCCAAGTAGCCTCAGTGTCTGAAGTGTCATCGCCTTACACTAGGTAGTTTCTTGTGTACTGGTTGTGCTCTTGTTCAAGTTTGTTACCTTTTAAGTAACTACCCAAGTAGTTTGGTTTTGTGGTTAAACAAGCACTCAAGCTTTAGCTGTAGAAACACCTCAAAAAATTGTTTTCAGCATGGTTTGTTTACCAGGGCACGAGTATTTGGTTCCTACAGAAGGAGGTAAAAAATCCCTTATCTGCTACTCACTTATTCTTCTTACAAAAGATGCAAGAATAACAGCTAGAAAGAGTTATCCATTGCTGGTTTGTATTTTTAATCCAATGAGAAATTTCTTCTCCGTATATTGTCTCATTATAATTACTCATGAAATTAACATCAACTAGGAAAATAACCGTGCCTGCTCCAGATGCAGCGAGCTCTTTGCCGGCGGATGAAGCTGTCCCCAAGACGTGTGCTGTGGCCACGCAGACCACCGAGTTCCCCCTGCCTGCTGACCCGGCTGGGGGGCTGCCTTCTCCAGCCCCGCCTCTGGGAACAGCCCTCGGGCTGCCTCCTGCCCTTGCCAGGTACATCCGAGCCAGCTGTGTTAGAAAGGCGCGGTCAGAAACGGTAATTTTACACACATAGAATCACAGAAAGGTCTGGTTTGGAAGGGACCTTAAAGATCATTTGGTTCACACACTCCTGCCGTAGGTGGGGACACCTCTCACTAGACCAGATTGCTCAGGGCCCCATCCCACCTGGAGGTGAATATTTCCAGGGTTGGGGCGTCCACAGCTTCTGTGATGATGCTGTTGAGAGGAAGCAGCTTAAAGGTCTCCTGACCCTCATTGTGCTCTGGAAATTTATATAGTAATCAGAAATTCAAGTAGCTTTTAGACAAAAGTTGTAAAAATTATTTAAAAATTAAAGCAGCCTTTCAGTGGAGGAGGAGAGGCAGTCATGGGTAGGAGATTCAGTTGGATTTCGTTGGCAGAAGTTGGTGACATGAGGAGAATATAGCCCTTGTTACAAAATGCGTGTTTTCAAATTATCCAACAACCCAAAGTTTTTGGAGGAGAATACACGCTTTAGCTTATGTAGTAATCCAGAATATGTCTTTACCAATAGGGAAAGCAAGTGCTTCCCTCAGTAATTAACACTACAGGATATTAAACCATACCTGTTTTGTTTGTTTGTTTATGGGTAAGGAGGGCTTTAAAAAAAACCCCTGAAATTAACTCCTTCTGAGCTTTAATTAGTATTGCCAGAGGTGTAATAAGTGTTTGATTAATAACTTTCCTTCTCTTGCTGCTTTTGGGCAGGCATGAAGCATCTCTGCCTACTTGTGAAACAAATTCTTTCAATAAAATCTCAAGCTTTCAGTCTAAATCATCTCTAAGTCATGCAAGGTAAATCTTTTAAGGGATATCTACAGCAGACTGCAAGGTGTAAGCAAGGTATTCAGGCAGTGTTTTTGCATTTAAATCTGGGAAGTATACAGTTGTGTAGGTGTGTTGGAGTGTTTGGAGTATCTTTGTAGTTATTTTTAAAAATGCACAGTAATTCAGTGGATAATTTTGAAATTTTAAAATAAGAACCTGAGTTACAGGTTAGAAATTGCAGAAGTTATTTTGGAGCCAGTCTGCTTTTTCACATTTTTAAAATCTGTTCACATTCCTTTCCACCTGTAAAATAAGTAGGGAAAATGAAAAGGGGTGAGGATCACGCTGAATTTGTTAAGGGTTGCTAAAAGTGGACCTGCTCAAGTTATATCAGCAAATATTCCAGTTTCCTATGTTTACTATTTATTATGAAAAAGAGGAGAAGGTAAATGATCTTCAGGGCTAATTAACTTGAATGGATCCATGTGGAGGGTTCTGGGCCCTGGTTCAGTGGGAATGACCGAGGCGTGCGAGGCAGAGTCTAGGATGAGGAATTTGAAGGCTGACAGATGGTAAATGCTCACTTGATGAGAGGAAAGTTTTATTTGTGGGTGAAATCAAAATTGCCATCGTCTATATTAGTATTCAAGTTGCTAACACATTGCCTGATGTCTCTGTGAGCTGGAAACTTCCATAACTTTCCGGTGGTTGATGTGGTCTGGTATTGTACTGTATCTCTGTCAGTCTTTCCCACTTTCTCTGTTTTCTCCTGCGTTGGCTCAAAGCTTCTGTGCTGGAAAATTCCTGCTGGAAGATCCTTCGGGAAATCTGCCACTCCTTGGACCCTCTCCTGTTCCAGTTCTTTCTCCTTTCAAGCAGAGATCAGAAATTAAGAGCATGGCTGCTGCTGCCGTGTCTGCTGCTATTGCTGTCCGGGCCAGGTAGACATCAACTTCTAAAGGAATGTTTTATAGGTTGGTTTAAGGAGGTTCCAGTTTGCACAAGAATAATTGGTCCCTGGCAGGGTTGTGAAATCAATAGGCTCTTTCACAATAGTCACAAGTCATTAGAATATGCCCAAAGCTCCCATGCCCTATTTATAGCTTAGCTGCTCTGAACCTGGGTGAATAATTCTACCATTCTGTTCCTCATGATACCTGTTTTACAGTTCAGTTAGCAGATTAACTGTAAGTAACATTTGTGTTACATGAGTGACAAAGAAGAATCTGTAACTTTGAGGAACTTTTTGATGCCTGAAAACAATAGCTTGCTAAGTTCCATCTAAATCTTTACTGTATTGCTTTTTATAGAGGCTTGCTTAGACCAAACATTTTGACAAGTTATTCAATCATCCACTCATATCAGTAAAAAGCTTTTGAATATGCAAAAATAGCCATATTTTTGTATTTCTACATTACATAGATGTCCTAAGGTACTGATAAATTGTGTACATTAGAAAGCATATACAAAACCAGAAAACTAAAAAAGATGAAAAAATTTTCTCGTTACTTTTTATTTTACTTTATTAATGGTAAAAATATATGAAAAAAATTATTCTCAGACCCCAGTGGGTTGTCTTTTGCCTCCCCTGAAGCGTGTAGCCTCCATTTTGTGGGTTGCTTGTTTAGACATAATTCCTGCATCAGTTGTCCTGGGTTCAGTTTCTCCGTATAGACTTTTCATGAGGGATTTTGGGTTGTCAGTGGTCCCAGCCATCCGGAACTTTGCGTGGCCACCTCGTTTGTTTATGGGGTCTTTTTTACACGCTTGCTAGACTCTACGAACCTAGTGCCTACCGCTCTCTCCTGGATGCCCTGCTCATCACGCCTGTCACTAAGCCTCCTCTGCAGGCCAGCGCACCCTCCAGGAAGTCCACAAGTGCTCTGGAGTTGCCAAAGAGCAAGAGGTATTGTCCCAGTGTGGTGTGTGGTTGGCACTTAGGACTCGCAGGAAACTGGCTACTCCTTCAGAGCACGTTTCTGTTGGCTGCATGCTTGTGCCTGTTCTGGTCTTTAATATGAGGTCACCAACTCCAAATCCTGCTGGTTTCACCTCTTTGCAGAACTAATCTGCACCCTGGACCTGCTGATGGTGTTTGTGCAAGTCCACCGTACTAAAGCAGAGGTCTCCTTTCTTCACAGTCTTCAAGTACCCTCTAATATGCATGATGGTGCTTGTGTTGTGTTGTGGGCCTCTGAGGGAGGCACTGTCACTGTACAGAGACAGCTGGAGAAGAAACAAGAGATTCTGGCTTGAAACTTCTGTGTGGGTGAATTATTTGCCACAGTTCCTTGAGCAACTAAGCGGCACGTTAGACTATTTTTCAAAGTTCACTTTGAATGTATAAAATCAAATAACTGGCATGGAGTTCAGCAAATGACTATTTTAAAAATTATTTGCTGTCTAGGCCCTTTGTTCCAGCGCTGATTCTGTTCAGTGCACAGAACTGTTTGTTCTCCTTTCCTGACCGCAGCAATGTTAACGCTTGCTTCAGCGGAAAGCTGCTTTTATGACTTCAGCTGCACAGGGTCTACTTGGCTATTTTACAGGGCAGTGGGTATTAAATTGCGCTAAGGAAGGAATAATCTGTGTGTTTTCATATGCCTATTTGCATTTTCCCAAGAGTTAGATCCATCTAGAGGTAAGACCCAATTATAAGTAGGGCTGAGATCCACTTGATGCAGAAACTGGTGTAGAGTAACAAGTATTAGTTCTTTCCCTCCTTTCAGGGCTTCCAAGGTGACTTCAGTCTCTAGAGAAGGCCAAAGTAGCCCTAACCTCAGGGACGGGAAATAGTAGTTTATAAGACACAAACAATCTTTAGCTGCATCAAAATTTCTAACTTGTAGCATATCCACTTAAAAAAAAAAAAAAAAAGAAAAAAAAGGAACATTAACAAAATTGTGGTGAAATAAAACACATTTAAAAACTTATTTTTTTTTTGGCAT
>VYZQ01061777.1:96849-122627 GCA_013400655.1 Mystacornis crossleyi | reverse complement strand
ATAAAAAAGGAACATTAACAGAATTGTGATATAAAACAACTTTAAATACTAATTTTATTTTTGCCATTGAATGATCTTACTAGAAAACCCTTTATGTACACATTACAAGAGAAAACCCCTTGAGGAGTTCTGTACCTGTCTGTGCACTACAGATGAAGCCCAGACCATGCCATCAGCAAGACTTCACTCTTTAGCTGTGGTGTTTGTTACGTGATACTTTAGTAGAGCCAATAACGATGGTGAAAGTGAATTCTCTGACTTCCCTTTTTATCCTTCACTCACTAACATGCATTGTTTATGGCAAATGGAGGTAGACTGTTATATGAATGGAAACTTTCTCCTTCCTGAATCTGAAACTGGCTTTATATTTGTCCCTTGTTTGCTCACCATCTGGAAACTCTCCTGGTCTTGAGGATTCATTTTTGGAGATGCACTTGGTGTTGAGATTCCCAGAGTGGCTCCACTCAGTTGCTGTTGCTTACCAAGTACATGGGGCTGTGTGTTGGAAAAGGCAGGAAACAATGGAGAACTGGTTTCATTCTTCCATAGTTACAGTCCAGTTTTTGAGGGGTTTAACCTGTATTGCTCTTTCAACTGACAGCTGGAGAAAGATGTGCCAGGGAACCAGAAAGTATACTGGCAGTACAGAGACCATATAAGCCTGCCCAAAACACCAGGGTTTTTGGGCACCTATCAAGATCCTGGTTGAATGACTTGAAATAAACATCCGTGGGTTATTAGAGGGTTTTAAAGGTAACCTTTAAACTTGTGAAAAATGAATTTTCTCTTAAACCACTGCAATAGCCAGGTTATCCTGGTTATTCAGGTTGCTGCCACAAGGCTGTGGCATAAGGTGATAAAGGAAGCATATGATTTTCAGGCTGTTAGGGACATCCCAAACAGGATATGACCTAAAATTTGTGACAGTGATGTAGCAATACAGTTAGTCTGACAGTTAGTCTGAGTTAAGCTTTGCATAAACTGCATTTTGAAAAGGATTTTTCCAGCAATTGCCAGTGTTGCCCTGAAGATAACATATAACAAGTGAAAGTAATGATTTCTGGTTTCCATATTATCATGCTTAGTCCTGAGCTGCTGGCACTGGTAAGGAAGCAGAGGTTACCAGTAGATGGAGCTGAAGAAATGAAGCTTTGTGCAGTCGTGTCCTGTTGAATAAAGGAGCACAGCCTTTACTGTACGGATAGAGAAACATGTAGGAAAAGGTGATAAAAGAAGATAAATGTAGTGTCAGTAACTACATATTCTCATTGAATGTCAACAAAGATCAAGCAAAACTAATCAATTATATCAGGAAAAAAATAATAGATTTGAGAGAAATATATACTCATTGAGTGTGAGAAACTACGTATTTAAAGGTCTTTGCATTACATTCCATCTAGTGATATATTGTGATATGTAAACGAATGAAATGCTGAAAAGTTATTTTAAATGGCAGCTCACTTCATCCCACAGTAAAATAGTTGATAAGAAAGGAGAGCTGAAATCTTATGTCCCATAGCAAAAGAGACAAGTATACGACAGAATGCAGTAGACTAACTTGTTCAAAAGAACATTTGGCTCAGCCAAGAAAGCCAAGTAAATAAACTGCTTTGGAGCTTGCTGGCTCTTTTATATCTTTTATAACATCTATTTTACCAAGGTAGCTTAGGCTTCTTTGCATTATCTCTGGGAACAAACTCAGGAAGGTTGTAGCTATAACAAAAGCAGGGTGTTGGTTCTGTTCTGCAGTAAGGTTGCTCCAGAAATATTTCCCTTTTGTCCCTCTTACTTCACTGTCTCTGCTCCAAAAAGCTAGCTGTCTTAAACTACTTTGTACTGGGTAGCTGCCAGAGTACTTGACCTTTTTCTGACTTAGTAACTGGCCTGAAGTGCTGATGAACATCCATACGTTTTCTTCCCCACCAGGCTCCTCTGTAATGGGCTTTTTTGGGGTGTATAACAACTATGCAGTTTTTCACTAAGCTAAGGGTTTCATCCTAATGACAACAGGGATAGCCTTGAGTTTATGGGGCTTGTGTGGTTTTTAACAAATGACACGTATGCAGCACAGGAAATGATGTATTTAATATCTTGCATGTCCAAGAATTGGAGTGTTGCCTTAAAATTAAATCTCAAGGTAGAAACACTGTGAAATTTTGGGAAACATTAGCAAGAATGGGTGTTGACAGCCCTTTTGTTTTTGACATGGCTTTTGGTTTATCTACCTGATACTATGCTACATTCAATTCCTTTTAAAAATGGTAGTCTGGCCTTGTGAGATGAGCACTGATGTTAACTCTGAGAGAATACTTACTCTGAAAGGTGCTTTGAGTTATTTCTGTGTATAGAGCGCTGCTTACAGAAGGGTTACATACTCCCTCCTGGTAATTTGATACAGAAATACCTCCACCCAGATGACTTTCTCTGCTCTTTCTTTCTATTACTTTATTTTGCATTTCTTCTTTCTTGCAAGATCCTGGAGCACTGTTAGATTAAGACGAAATGTAAACACTGACTGACAGCATGGGCTTGTAGTAGGGGTGGGAACAAGGTCAGCACTCAGTGCATCTTGTCTTCTGTTTCTCTATTGTTACATCAGAAAACCCTTTTACAGTTACATGACAGCAGGCTCAATTCCTTTTCAGTTATTTAGCATGTTCTCCTTTGGCTGGCAACAACAGCTCACATTATTCGCTTCTCTATAGTTTGTGTGAAGAAATTCTAGGCAGCATTATACAGGAGCTGCCATGGAAGGATGGAGGGAGGTTTAGGCATCTATAGATCCAGACCGTGTGTCGTCTTCTCTATTTTTTCTGTTTGCTTTGTTGGGGTTCTTTTGGTTGGTTGGTTGGGATTTTTTGGTTTTTTGTGGGTTTTTTTGTGTGTTCGGAGTGGGGTGGGGAGGGAGGGGCATCAAAACCTCTAAATACATTCAGAAGGATTTTCCTGTGCAAATTTCTTAAAATGCCTCTGGAATGTGTTCAGCCTGGTCTCTGAAAAACTGGTGCTTGTACCATGCGTGACCTGGACCCACTTCCTCCCTCACAGGATGAGGAATTACTACTTGCTTTTTCTAGGGTTTTTTTTTGCCAGTTTCCACAGTGCTTTTGTTGACTGGGAGACAGGGTAAGTCTGGGGCGCCTTTTGTGAGCTCTGAATAAAGTTTGCACTGGCACTGGAGCCCTGTGTGTCCCCCCCAAGCCTTCAACTGGCTCCACAGAAATTTGTTTGTTTTCCATGCACACGCTTAGTCTGATAAAATAAGGGTGCACTGTGTGGTAGGACTTGTTCTCCATGGAATTTCAGGAGTGTCTGTTAAGCGTAAGCTAGCATATGTGAAAAATAGAGAGGTGTCTTTGGCTTGCTTCTTTGCCAGACATTTTTCTTGGGCTGTTTTTGCAATCTGTTTCCCTTGCAACACACTTTCAGAATTATTTTGATTAATCTTCCCATAGCTTATTAATCTGACTTCTCATGGGTTTTCAGGACACAGGACTGCATCTGATAGACTTGTGTTTCACTGTTCCTTCATTCTTGCAGTGTTAAAACCCCTTGCTCAAAGCTTAAAAGCAGAGCATTCACATCTTGCAGGAAATGTTGCCTTGCAGGGATGTGAGTCTTGGTTGCATTAGTTTTCATCGTGGAAAATTTTGATTTTTGCTGTAAGTATTCACCAGGTGGAGGAGTGCTTTAAGAGTTATGGAACAGAGTTAAAATGTTAATGCTAGAGGCAGAAGGTAGGTGTGTCGTTAATAATAGTACAAGTGTTCTGACATGGAAATGTTCTTGACCTGAAGCTGACCCATGAGTGTCAGCTGGGAAGTCTGAGAAAGTACTCAAATAGAACCTGGTAAATACATAAAGTTCATCGTTCCTCCATCAGTTTCCTAGTGAGGACACTGAAAAGCAGGTGGGAGCTCTCTTCCATAGCATATTTATTTTCTTGAATTTCAGTATATTTTTTTATCTCTTCAAATCATGTATTTTCTAGATAGTGAAACTTGGATCATCACTGTACAATATCCTGGTGATTTGCAATTAGTGGGGCTAATTGTGGGCATTGTACAGCCACTTGTAGAAGATTAGTGTGCTTCTGGAAAGATCCATCACTATATTTATAAAGTTGAATAAAAATAACTGAGTCCTTCTCAGTGTAGAAAAACATGAAGTAAAATGTTGAGGAATGAACTTTGCAGCATGAATTTGAAGTTCAGCATTTAAAAGGTTGAACCTCTTATGAGGGAGATGCTGATGAGGGTGCAGCGAGTGAGACAAAGACGGATCTGTCTGTCTGCAGAGAGCACTGCATGTGCACTCCCAGCCAGCTGTGTGATTGGAGGCTGTAATTCCAGAAAAATGGTGCATTATTTCATGCAGCCTGCCATAGGTGGGCAATATCACACAGTAGAGACTTGCCAAGCTGCTGTAGCAGCCTGCCTCTTAATTTAACAGGCTGTGGTGGTGGCTTGAGTTTATTCAATTCTTGCTTTAAAGAAACAGGCACAAAATACAAAGGATGTCCAAGACCTGTCAGAAGTTTTGCCCTGAGGCCAGCAAGATCCTCTCTGTCAGAGTGATGGCTTCAGGCTTTTCCCTTGGGAAGCTTCTTGCTTCAGGCTCCTGGCACATAAGCTTCCAGAGGTGATTAAAAAAAATCAGAGGTAGCTTATACCTGGGTTTATAATTGTCTTTTAGTTTGGGATCATTAGGATTTCACCTAATTTCTAATTGAAAGCCTAAGTCTCTCCAACAATCTTTTGCTTCAGGAACTTGCATGCCGCATTATTCACAAGCCGTAGAATTCAACCCCAAAAATAGCAGTGGTTGAGTTTCCAGTCAGCATTGCAATGAGCCTTGTGGGCCTCCATCAGTCTGCTTCCTTGCCATCTCCCTCAAGGGTACCTTTTCTGCTTGTCTGAAATCCATTTTTGCTTGTCGAGTAGCCTCTGCTGTAAAAGATAGCTGCTGACTCAGCAGGATTTTCTTATTTCTGACAGATGATTTTTTATTATTTATGATTCATATGTTCCAGACTAAGGCAATAAAGCGGTGCTAGACTTGAAAAGTTATTTGACAAGCAGTAATGAGCCTTTTGGATGGAGAAGAAGGAAACTTTCTTTTTTTAGCACCAACAGCGTTAACAAGGAATTCTTAAAGTTGCAGTGAGACTCTGGCCTGGAATGAGTTTGATGGGTTACATGTCAAATATATTCAGCAGTACAGAATGATGTTTCTGTAACAATGGAGTTGCAGACATGCACTTTTTTCATTGTGGAAGCTAATCCTAAACTACCTCGTCATCTTCAACCACTGAGCTGCTACTTCACATCAGAGGTTACTTTCCTGTCCTTTTCCTTTCAGTCTGCAATAGCACTTTTATGTCCCATATTTCTACTGCTTCAAAATCTGCCTGTAAGAAAGACTGGGATCATGAGTTTCAGGTGCCTTCAATGCCTCCATTTGAGCTATACAAATGTCTTTAAGTATCATTTCCCCATTCGAAGATAATGGAATGCAAGGTCTCACTTTGTACTTCACTGAGCTTGTGCACACTGTGTGCAGCAAATCCTCCAGTGCCGGTTCAGCACAGCTGCTGTTACCAAAAACCTCCAATTGCCATGGCTGTTACTCATTAAACTGAGCATTCAGATTTATTCTCCAAACTGTGAATAACTTTTTTATCCCTTACCTGGGAGAGGATTCTAAATACGTGAATTATTTACCCTGTAAATCCAGATACGAAAAAAAAATCAAGGTTATGCACCTGTGTTTTGGCCTCACAGTGTATTCAAGTTTTTGCATGTCATATGGGCAGGGCAATACTGTGCATGTGCAACACTTGTAAAGTAAAAATAGCTCGTGGATTTTTACTTTACGAACTTGGCACAATCTGTAATTCTGGGAATGACCCTGGTGAAATACGCATGGTGCACATGTGCTGTAAATTTGTTTTTCCTCAATACAAGGCTTCTAGTGTGTTACTGATGGGTTTCCAAATTGTGCAAAATATGTTTTTGGAATGGTATTTCACATATGTATTTGGCTGTATTTCACAGTGTTGTTCATTTCCTGGTTTTGGTGTCCTTTTGTTTTGCAAATGACCCTCGTTAGTAATTACTCCTCTACTTTGAATATTTTAAATAAAAATATTTATTTTCAACTTCCCAAAGGCAAGCGAGAAACAAAAAGTTTTCTTGCTAGCAGTGTAATTAGTGGCTACGTGCACTCTATGTGAATTGTGATTAAGTTCAGTTTTCATCATGCGTGTTTTTAAAGAACTAAAAGAACTCTGCCAACCCTTAAAATATAAAAGCAGCTATAAACTACTCTAAAGAGGCAATGTAAAATATTGTGCATGTTGCTTAACGACTAAAGAAACCTTCAACTCTTTTAAAATGAAAATTGTGAAGGGGTTTAGTTGACTATATTGAATTTGGCAGACCTTACTCAAGTGTCCAGTTCCTAAAAAGCAGCATCAGGGTGTGACTACCACAGCACTGTTGGTGATGACAGACCAGTGGGTGCTGCTTTGTTGCACCGGGGTGAGGGAATGTCACTCCACTTCTCCGTTTCACAAGTTCTCCAGTTCTAACAAGAGGCCCTTGTTTACTCTTCCCTCGTTTCTGAACAGCGATTCCCTGGAAACTGTCCAGCCTGGCCCTGTGAGGAGCGTCCCTGCCTGCCAGGACAACGTGGATGTGAGACCTCCTCCTGCCAGCACCACACCTGCCGCAGTCCTCAAGCCAGCGGCACCCCTGGGTTCTGCCAAGGGCTGGCAGCCTCCAAACCAAGCAGGTAACTTCCAGAGAGGCTTTTTCCTGTTCACCCAAAGACCTTTGGATGGTTCAGAAAACAGACTTCACCGTGGGTGTAAAAACAACGGGCTTCAAATGGCTGTTTGTGGGTTTTGAGTACAGCCCAGTTTGTTTGGAAAAGAGGAGAAGAAAAACCAATTTAGCCATTTTAGTAAACCAGTAGCCAATTTTTTAAGGAGCCTCCTAGATGTAATTGGTTTAACAAACAAGCAAAATCAGATGCCTCACACCTCTATTAAAAGCATTTATACCAATCAATTATACATGTAGACCTCACAGTTTCAGCTTGGTGCTACCCATGTGACTGTGGATTCAAGCACATTCCATGCTGTTTCAGGTAGGAATATCAACATACAGTGATATTATCAATAGACATGTGTTTTCCAAGTGATCTTTTCAGAAGTACTAGTTAATTTAAAAAAAAAAGGGTAAAAAAGGCTAAGGCAATAGAGTGTTTATATATTTGACATCTGTAGGTTTTATTTGAGCAGGGTGCCAGATTGTTGCGTAGGTTTCTGTTACAGAGATCTGTGTAAAAGTTCTTGCAAGGACAGTTGATTTCTACCCCTTTGAACCCACACCAGAAGGTCTTCTATCTGAAAAGCATTCTGTTTTCTTTATGAGCACTCCTCTGTTATTACATAATAGAGATATGTTTATATGTGTAGTTGTGTACTTACATTTTTATAATATTACATGCAGTAGTAATTTGGGGTAATCTTTTAAGCTGAATCAGTCTTTGGGGCTGAATAAACTTGTGTAGTAATTTCAAAGGATTTGGGAAATCTGTATCATTAATTAAGCTTTAACTTCAGATTTTTCTTGCTAATATGAGATGAATAGTGTTGATTCTCTTTCTGACAGGATCAATTATGCTAAATAGCTCTATTTGTTTGGTTGGTTTTGTTCTATGTTAAGGGTTTTCCCTCTTTAGAAGTATATCCAGTCCCAAAATGGAGCTATAGAGGCCCGGGCATAAAAATAAAAAACATATGGTGTTAATGCTGGGTGTTTTATAATGGGTTTGGCACTTCTGATTAAATGACTGCTGTGGTTGGTAACAGGACGACGTATTTTGGTTGAGATGTGCACTTCTGCAGGAAGCCTCAAGATGGCAATGCACTGTCGTTGCTGTACTTTTTGGCAAATAGCAAGTCTAGTATTGAGGGCAAGGTAAAGACTTCTGAAAATTTAGATCAGTTTAATTCTAGCATTGCTTTACTTCTTTGAGCTAACTGGCATTAGAGGGGGAAAAAACCCCAAAGTGAACAGTAACAACAGAAGCCCCAGCTCTTTTTAATGTTTACAAAAAGTAAATGTAAAGTTATGTTTTTGGTAGTGTATGTGCTTAAGGCAAATTTTTGTGGGGATGTGATAATCCTGCATTTTTCTAAGTGACTGATTGTGCTTCATGTTTGATATAACTTTCTCACCAAGTGATGAATTACTTCACTTGCATAGAACCCACCCGTCCGTTTGGGGTTTCTGTAGTACCACACTCATTTTTAGTATGTTGGTGGGTGTTTCACTGCTAAATCCTACTACCATACTCTAGTATTAATAGGGGTCAAATATTTGAAATAGCCTTTTTTTTTTAAGATGTTCGTGAAGGAGAAGGATTTAAAGAGATTAAAGTACACTTGATTCTGTAGTACTCTGAAAATGTATGCCCATGCTCTTGCATAATGTGGAATTCTCTTCTTTTTTTACACTAGAGATACCAAGTAGGCACGTGAGAGGGAAAGCCAGACAGGGAATGTTTGATTGTTATGTTCCAGAATAGCCTAAAGAAAGCTTAGAAAGTTCATACTGCTAGAGAAGCTGGTGGAAAGAAATGGTCATGAGGATGTCAGATTTGTGGTGTCTTGATGTAGGGTTCTGAGATGCACTGCTTAAGCTCCAAAGAAGCAAACACATTATCTCTCCCCAAAAATAGTGGGGGAGCCAGAAATAAAAGCTGTAGGAGAAAGAGGCACTGAAGAATCAGAGTTCCCTAAACTTGGAAAGTACAGGGGAGATAATGCAGCAGTGTAAATGGCAACTGCCCAGGAATTAACAGGGTGGGAGAAGGTACGATGTCCCAGGTGCCGGAGGAGCTTCAGTTAATGTTTGCATCTTAGGAACACAAGGAGTCACCCATTGCCATGGGAAGCCGGTCTGTGCTTGTCTCTTGTAGGTGGACAGCAGTCTGACAGATAAAACTGTTTCAATGATTGAATGTTTTGATAAAATTAGTCAGATGTTGAAGAAAAAGAAAGACTAAAAGTGTTTCAGAGAATGCTTGGACTTCAGTTCTGCTGTTCGTTTGCAGTCTGCGAGCATAAAGTTTTCCTTAAAGTAAAATTGCCAGTGCTCCACAGGCCAAACAAAATTTGTCTTCATAGGCCTGACGAAGTTTTAGACTAGAAAACCCCTTTGACTTCATAGCTGAAATCTACCTTAGGAAATAATTAGAAGGAAGATACAATCTTCTGTAAATGTATAGCAGTATGCTATTAATAGCAGAAATGTATTGGGAGCACAGTTTTATAGCTCTGATACCACTCACCCTTCTAATGAATATTGTATATAACACCAAGTTGTTTCCAAAGCAAAACAGGCATGTCATAGGATTTTGTTTGTGCTTGGGGAAGCTGTAAGATGATGGTGTGGCATGAAGATTACCAGTGATTTCATTAAGCTGTCTGACTATAGAGATATGTCATTTGGGTAGACAGCACCTTTTCAGTTATTAGCTGGAATCGCTCTTTCTTGGATGGGCCACCCAGAGACTAATTTTTTTTTTTTTTTTTTTTTAATGAAAGTATTATGGCTTTTTGTTAGTTTTATTGTAGGGGTTTGGCGTGATTTGTTGATTTTTTTTTTCTTTTCTTTTTTTTTTTCTTTTGAGATTGTGCAGAGATGCCTGAAGGTGTCAGAGGAATTTTGTTGTAAGTGAGGTGTGAGCTATTTCATGACCTGGCAAGAAGGTGCTCTAAAATTGAATGGCTGACATCACGAACCTGGAGATGTTTCAGGGATTGGGTTTCTCCCTAAAAAAGTCACTGACAATCCGAGTGGTCTCACAATGATAACACCTTTGGGCCTGCATTACCCTCATTGGCTGTGGGGGCCATTCATGGAGTACCCATGATACGCTAGCTAGCTATGCTGGCTGCCCTGTATGAAGGTAACAGAGCTTTTATTCCTCTTTGGAATAAAATCCTGATATTACAGGATTCCTCAGTGGTTTGGTAGAGGAAATGAGGGGTGGCTGCCCCATGCTTTCTTTTAAGGCAGGGCTAAGAAGCTCAATAAGCTTCAATTTTTTTCTATTGTTGAAACAAGTAAAAACACACTGTTACTGTGTGTTATGTGCACAGACTGGAATTTATAATAGTTCTCACTTCATTTTTGTTGAGTTGTGCAGCTCTGCTCACCCACCAGAGGCAGAAGCTTTTTACAAAATTATGTTAAAACTAAAAGAATTAAGTAACCCAGAGCATCCTAGCTACACTGCAGTGAGCTATTTGATAACTATTACTCTACACTTAGGTAGCATTGCTCACCCACAAAGGAACCCCAAAGCGTTTTCTAGTCCTGGGCAAGGACACGGTGCACGCACAGGAATGGCTTTCACTCGCCACCGCCATGCAGCCACCTCGTGGGTGAGAGATGACAGCTGCTTGTCAGCATGCTGTAACATTCCACGGCAACTTGAAAGGAAGTGAACAGCACCGTGGCAAATTGAAACTGCCGGGACAATTTCAGAAGGCGTAATTGCCCAGTAAGCACAGCTACACCAACTGGAATTAGTCCAGGAGATGAACTGTTCTCATGGAAAGTGTAGCAGGGCCTGTGATGGTCAGAAGTGGTCAGGACTTCCAGTGTTACATCTCTCACGTGAAATTGCCTTCTCTTTCCTGGCCTCTTCCAAATGCTGTTGCTGGGGAGTGAGCTGCTGGTGCAGTGGGGACCGCAGGGGCTGTGTGCCAGGCACAGCACTGCCTCTACCACACCCTGCCTTCCAGTACAGGAGCTGGGCAGGCAGCCTCTCGCTTTGCTTGCTGGGGTCCCGTGGGATGGCAGGGGGCCTGTGGGGAGCTGTTACAGCTGGTGGCCAGAAAGGCTGGGTTGCTTCTTGGAAAGGACGGTTTCATAGCAGTCGATGCCCTTTGTTCCTCCGAGGCTTTGCAGCTGGGTTAGAAGAAGGGGATGGGGAGGGTTTGTGGTAGAAGCATTCAAAGCTTGTGTTTTAAATGACCCTTTGCTCAGATGTGCCAGTTTCCTTATTCCCAGGGTCTCTCTCAGCCTGGTATCGCTGGGATATATAATCCCCTTGCAGCAGAGCTGCTAGGGAATGTCAGCATATTCTGCAATAGGCACAACTGTCAGTTGCCTAATCCTGAGTGAGCACATGTGTTAAGCACATGCTCCCTTCAGCAGAGGGAACACACTTGGAAACCGACTGCAAGCACATAAAAACTGCTCCCCAGACAACTTTGTTTTAAAAATTCTGCTATTTCCTTGAAGTTGTTTTCTTGTACTTGGTAGCCTTGCATTTACCTCCTCTGGAGTTATCCATAGCTTCCTTGCTGCATTTTCTTTATTATATCCAGTTCCTGCCATAATTTTAGAATTTTAAAAGCAGAAGAAAATGCAAGCCTGCTCCAAGGCGTGACTTGACATCCTGCTCTACTGGCAGTTTGAGTCTTCGTTTCCTTCCTTGCTGCTTATTCTGCTGCTTATTTATGTAGAGAATATGGGTATAGATCTGGAGTGTATCAAACTCTGGAGTTTGGCCATCAGGGCAAACAATATGGAGCTGTGGAGAGGGAGGAAGGCACCAAGAAACATGGTGCTATCACAAAATGCTTGTACTGCCAGTAAGTCCTTAAGGGATTAAGTACCATAAAGGGATAGACTGCAGCACTTTTTGTCCTTGTCACATTTGCTTTTCTGTGTTTCATTAGTAATTGCTTTAGCCCATGTAGCAATTTTGTTGATCTTACAGGCTACCCTGACTGGGTAAGTTAAGTTGATAGCTTTGGGAATAGTTCTGCATGGAAAAAGCAACCAAACTATTGTGTCACGATCACCGTGTTCATAAAGTTCTGCAGTTTTGCTTTTAGGGCCCTCTCATACTAATTTGTTTCTTTTGTAGAACGGGAATTTAAAGGCAGGACTAATTATAGGAGTTTAAGGAGCTACTTGCCTATTGAGGACCATGGTCTGAATATGGGGAAGAAACTGGGTTAACACTGCTAGTCATCAAGACAAATTCTTACGTTGTTGGTAAGGCCTCTGTTAAAAATAGGTCCCAAAATATGAACAGTTTCACTGTTTTTCTCTGAAAAAGGTTGTTAAAGGTTGCTGCTCCATGGTGTAGTCACCATTCATGAAAGCAGAAAGCCTTGTCCATAAAAAAAAGCCTTGTCCGTAAAAAAGCCTTGTCCGTAAAAGTGTTTATGATTGACAGGTCAAAACACAAAAGCTTTCTGATCCTGGTGTATGGACTGTAATTAATTTTTCATCTAATCTAAATTATTATATCATCATGTGACAGCAAACCACAAGAGTTAGTTCTTACAAGTTAATTAATGTGAAGTCACTTAGCCAAGCAAAACCCATTGTGAAAGCAGGGTAATTTATAAATGTTAAGGTTAACTTGAAGGCAGTATGAAATTGTAACTCCTGTAGAGTTGGTGAAAAAATGAGTGTGTTTCTAAACTTGAATGTTTATCTTTAAGAAAGGGCAGATCATGGTAATGATGCAGAAATATACCTCCTGCTTTTTAGAGACAGAATGGCCTGGTGTACTTCACTACAAGATCTGCTGAATAGAAACTCAGCTTTTCTGTTACAAACATGACCTTAGACAATTTTCCCGTGTTTTGGTTTTGCCAGATTCACACGCTATTGCACCAAGCTGCGCACTGAAGTGAAGTGCTTGCCTTAGTTGGACAGATGTGTGTTTCTTTCTGTGTTTATTTAAACAGAGATGCAGAGATTTTTTTGCTCTATGGCTATTTCGCACACATCAAGTGGGAACATTCACTGACTTCCAAAATCAGATGGTCATTGTCTTTGATTTGTTAAAAATCAACTTCTTGTCACAGACTGACTTGCCAGATCAGTTCCTCTTCATTAGCTAGCACCAGCTCAGAGCAGTGATGTGTTCTGTTCAGCTGCACAGGTGTAGGACATCCAAGAATTATGCCTAATATTTGTTCAGCAAATGAAAAGCCAGTATTCCTCTGGTAAATGCATTCTTATTGGAATGCAGTGTTAAATGTCAGCTTCATGAAAGTGGCAGATAATCTACACGAGACTGG
This sequence comes from Mystacornis crossleyi, assembly GCA_013400655.1. Taxonomy (NCBI): domain Eukaryota; kingdom Metazoa; phylum Chordata; class Aves; order Passeriformes; family Timaliidae; genus Mystacornis; species Mystacornis crossleyi. The sequence goes on along the minus strand of VYZQ01061777.1, from coordinate 109,498 downwards.
ACAGACGTGCTCTCTGCAGGCATAGTCAAGCTGTCGAGTTCAGAATAGGAGCTAAAAGGAGGCAAACTCTTACCTGCAGAAGGCTACCAAACGGGTTTCTATACTGCCACTGCAGAGAAATGGAACACTGTCTTACAGGATTTCATTTTCTCTTTCTTCTTGAGTTGTGTTTTCGATAAAAGCAATGCCAGTTGTGCCAAATTTGTGACGGTCTGTGATGTAACAAATCAGAAGGAGACAGGCTGAGCGAGCCAAAACCACCATACTCATTTTAATTAAGATGCTTTACAGCTAATTTACCCGGAGCCTTTCCAGTTGAAAGGCTGGTTACTAACGCAGGAACTATTCCCTCTAGTTGCAGGGGCTGTTGAAATGGGGCCAAGGTGCACCTGTTTTGATTTTCCACGGGTGCATACCAGCTTTCACCCGGCATTTAAAGACATGATAATGGTTTAATCCGTCCTGTTCTGCCTTTAATCAGCAAAAGGAGTTTAGCTCTGACTGTGTTTCCAAGACTTCTTAAGAAACAAAAGAAACAACTAGGGAATACAGGGGTTGAACTTTGCGTTTGTTGGGGGCGGGGAGTTTGAGGTTTTGTTTGGTTTTTTTCTCACCTTGTACGTGTCCTGTAGCAACCTGCACTGAACTTGTGTGATTTCTTGCGGGCCTTGGAGTGGATGGGGTGTTATATTCAGCCAGTGCAGTGAGCTGACAGCAGAGCTTTTCAGACACGTTGCTTCATCCGGCCATCTGTTTGGTTTTGAGGGAAGGAACAGGAAGATTTCTTATACTACAGATATATTAAAAAAAGTCAGAAAATTGGACCTATGAAGCATTATATTTTCCATTTTTAATACAGTAGTTTGATTGCAGTGTATAAATCACTGAGTTAGAACACTTTATAATGAAGTTCTGGCACTCCCACGGCTTCAAGTAGCATTGTTATTTATAGATATTACATGAAGGCTGATGTTATGTTTAAGTGAGCGTTAAACAGTTCAGGCTGTTGTATTGTTGCTACGCACCAGAGAACCTCTGTCAAAGTGACTTTGGCACCATCGCGTATCCGCCTTTCTCCCTTTGTCTTCCAAACCTTTCAGCAGTGTTTGCAGTTATCCATGTGCTCAGCGATGGAACAACCTATTGTTAGACTAACAAGGGCAGAGTCACACTGAGATTTTTAAAAGAGAAAAAAAAAAAAAAAGGCAGTTCTTTACCCTGCCTAAAAGATTGTTAAATATTAAACTAGCCATACCAAGGAGTTTAATGAAAACAAACACTGTGGGTTTTCTAAACTTAAGCCTAATAAGGTAGAAAGTTAATAGTCAGGTACAGAGTGTTTTTGCTTTTAGAAAAAAAACCCAGCAATGACAATACATCAGTGCAAATGAACAGTGCTTTAGAATGTTTCATTTAAAAGAGTGAAGACGAAGTGAAGCCTACAAAACTCCAAAATTTGGCCACAGACATCTTCTCATGACTTGCAGAGAACCCAAACCTCTCTAGTACTCAGGTCAGAATAGCTCCTGCTGGAGTGTATAGTTCTTATAATTGATTTCTTTTATTTATTAATTATATTTATTTATTTTGTTTTTAAATCTTCAGACCACCCACGAAAGTTGCTATGCTTTATCCCATTTCAAGCAACAAAGGTGCAACAGGAAAATATGGGGTGAGAATGCATTGTCAGAAAGCTGATTTCCTTTCCCATTCTCAATCAGTCACCATTTGCAATTAAAAATGTGCATGCATCTCGACAGATCTTGGGTACTGGGGCATACATCTCCCCAGCACTCCTTGAGAACAAAGCTGCTGATCATGTATGTAAAATATTAAAAGCAAAGTATAAAGCACAAACTACAGGAGAGCTCAGACTGGTTGCCAAGAGCTGAGAGATCTTCACTTAGATTGGGTGTAAAGATTTGTACCTACTTTGGCACTCCTCCTGTGCTGTGGTAAAATCTTCTCATTGCAGGAAAAAAAACACCTGCATCAGTTTTCTGGGCCTGATGCTTTTAAATCAAGTGGTTGTGTTTCAAGCTGAAAGATTTCCAAGGGAATAGAGAAGAGAAAGGAGGGGAAGAGAATACATTAACTCAGAGTATCCCCTTCCTCTCTGCAGTAAAAACATCTTGTCCACTGGAGGGTTAAACTTGCTGTTTAAGTAGAAGGAATAGATGGGAAATATCAGTGTTCTATCTAAACAAGAAAACAGACGTAATATTTGAAATTGTCTAGCTATAAGAAGAGGTGTATTGTTGGGAAAATAGAGAGAATTCATATAGATTTAAGTGGAGAATTAACAGTGGATTTTTTTGAAATCAAAAGCTAACTAACTAAACAAAAATGTCACCACCAATTAAAAAAATGCTCTGTGGGTTGCAGTGGAAGTAATGAACCTTTGTTGAAATTACTGAAGTGTTAAAGGTGTGTTTGAGGCCTGTGGAAAGACAGAAGTGGCCAATAAAAGCTATCCTTCTGCAGGTGTTCAGAAGGGAATGAGGAAGATAAAAGGCTGAGGGAAATGGAGCAGTGAGAAAGAGAGAATGATCTATGGTGAAAAAAAAATCTAGAGAACTGTAGAAGGTTTACAAAGAAGGCAGTATATCAAATAAGGTATTTGATACAGATATGGATATAGATATTACAGTACTTTACTGGTGTATTTTCTTTAATAAGAGTATGGATCTGAAGGCAGTGGGAGCAGACTGACTCCTCTTCTTCAGGAAGAAAAATCTGAACTGAAAGAAGCTTGAGTCCACTTCAGAACAGGAGTAGAGGGGAATGAGACCAATGAGGTCTTCATGTGATTACAAGCAAAGAGAACGAGAATCCTTGAGAGAATGCTGTGTGCACAAATCCTGGGCATGGGCAGGGAGCTTCCGCCACACTAAATGCCCTGCTTGAGTTTGCTCAGGTCACAGGTCTTGCTTCACGAAGTATTAATTTGTGTGGTTTCTATTATGTTTCACTTAAAAGAGAGTTTTTTTGTTATAACATGATGGACTATCTCCTTCTCTCACTTTTTAGTGCTTTAAATAACTCAGAAATGAGTGATCTAACAGCTTTGTAGAGAAGGTTTACACAGACAAATTCTGCTCCAGGCCAGTAGTAACTTTGAAGTTAGGTAGTGTTCAGAAAGCATCATTCATAAAAACAGCAGTAATGAAAGCTGTAATGAGACCAAACAAAAGCGAACAATTGTGATGTTTGTATTTTTTTTTCCCCCTTAAGCAAGCAGAAAGACTTTTTTTAACTACACCGTGCAAACGAAACAGCTGATGTGTCTGAATGGGCTTTGGGATTCAGTGGATAACCCAAACAGAAATTAGCAATACACTAAAAGCTGTGCTGCAATTTGATTTATGGCAAAAGCAGTCTTCAAACAGATTTGGGTTTAGTATGTATTCCTGTCTTCTCATGAAATGGGATCTGAAAATTGAAAAACCATGTGTGCTGACAGCGGAGGAAAGTGCTATTAATCAACACCACTTTTGTTCATGTCTTCAAAGCTGTTCTGCCACCTTTTTCATTTTTATCTCTTCCTAGGTTTTCAGCTTAGCAGGCATTTATAATCTGAAGTGAACTACAGTAGTAGAGTGACTTGTTCAAGATCAAGTGCTTCTATTCCTAAATTCTTTCCACTCAGGAATATTCAGTGTTTCAAGAATAAAGATGTTATTTTTTTAAGATATTGTGAATTTATTAATTATGTATTAAATATAGCCAATAGTCTTGTTTTCAAAAAGAAAAAAGAAACAAAAGCAAAAAAGGCAAACTTATGAATTGTTATATGTTTTGCTACATCAGATTCTGAAAAGGATCCAAAAATATGTCAGTCTTGAAATGACCTAATATGAGAAATTTTGGTAAACCAACCACTTAAACAAACAAACAAAAAAATTTTATGAATATTTCTTCTTCATACACAGAAAGAGTAAGCAAAAGCAGGTATTGAGCCCATATCAGCAGGTTAATACCAAGTGTAATTATAGTACAAAAGCACTGGTGTTAAAAAGGATTTCTCTTTCAGATGTGTTGTCTTAGCCTACAAGGGAATAGACGAGAGGATCGCTAAAATTCATGGTATTGTTTTGATTAAATTGTGTTCTTGGCTATATCGTGTAAATAGCACAGTATTGGCATTTATGTTGGATTTTCTGTGGATTCAGTGTTGCTTAAATCTATCTTCTCTGTGAATTAGTGTGCCACTTCCCTTTCAGCAGGGAATGCATTGTTTTGCCTGAAAAGTACTTACCGCTCTTCTGTAGGATAGAGGCTGATCTGCATTGCATTAATGGAGATAATAAGAAACTATTTTTCATCTTTTCCCTGGAAGATGATATGAAAAATGAGAGAGGATGAATAGCATGAAGATTAACAGCTCCACAGACTAGATTTTTTGCAAAGCTACGTGCCAATGCCTCGACCCTGGCATTGGAGAGCTGCATCTTTGCAGCAGAAGCATCCTGCTGCACTGTCTGACGTCTCAGTCATTGCTTCATTGTTAGTCTCTGAATTTCCACTCGGGTGTTATTTTCACTCTTTGATTTACAAGGTTTAGCAAGGCTGCACTAAAGCCAGGGCACCAAGTAAACACTCCAGGTTTCTTTTGCCTGTGGTTACTAACAAAAGGCTATGGAAATGTGGGCTGTTTTATAATGTACTTGAAAAAGAAAGACCCCTTTTCTTGACAGGAATAACTGCTCCCATAAACCCATGTGGCTGTAACTTGTACGTTACCAAGGTACATATATCAATAGGGGGGAAAGAAAAGCGGAGGACTGTTTGTTTCTTCACTACGCTTACAACAGTATCATTTGTGCCTTTCGTTTTTGTAAATGCACTTTTCAAACTCCACAAAAGCTTATGTCTCTTCTACAACTCCAAAACCCCGAGTACACATGGAAGTGTGTAGTGTATACATTTCTGAAAATGTCGGGGTTTTATTTGTGTCATACTTCTATAAGGAGGATGTGGACACTACCTTTGGAGTGCTTCAGATAGGCAGAATCCACTGATCTAGACTAGTGTTTAATTTCAATTTAGAAATTTATTTTGCTTATACGGTACTCTAGTTTAAATTCCTACACATGTTGTATTGAATGTATGTTCTTGTTTAACGTGTTAGTAATGATGTATGATCTATTGCACTCACTGTGAAATTTTTTGAGTAGGTATGTCATTTTCTCCTACCTCTGTTCATACACTGATGTTCTTGGCTTCAGCTTTTGTATCTAAAACAAAATAATGCCTTCCCAGGTTGTATATTCTTTTACCTAACTTCTTCAACATGTTGAAATTTGTCCACTACCTCTACAAGTTAGCCAAAACCATTCTGTGTTATTTCACAGACATTTTATAAAGTAGGTGGGACTCTCATGGTAACTTGTTGGGGGAGGAGGGGAAAATGAGTGCTTTTTAATCTGTTCCTTTAAGGAGTCAGGTGGGTATACACTGGACAACGATGTTAGGCAAATGTTGTTGGTTGCTTGTATTTCAAGTTAATTTACTTGAAAGTACTGAAAGATGGTCCTCTAACTGCTTTTGGTGTTCTTTCCGCAGCTCCTGTCAGTGGATGGACATCAAACAGTATTAAATCACCTGGAACAGCTGCCCCGAGTGAAAAAGCTGCGACAGCACCTCAGCTAAATGAGCAAGACACGCTGGTTCAGCGGGCGGAGCATATTCCAGCAGGGAAGCGCACTCCCATGTGTGCGCACTGTAACCAAGTCATTAGGTGTGTATCTGCTTGCTGGGGCACTCGTTGGGGCGTACAGAACTGGCTGGACGGCCAGGCCCAAAGAGTGGTGATGGATGGAGCTAAATCCAGTTGGTCACCAGTGTTGCTCCCCAGGCTCAGTAGTGGAGCATGTCCTGCTTAATATCTTCATCAATGATCCGGACTGGGGTCAAGGGCACACTTAGTCACACTTGCAGGTGACCAAGTTGGGCAGGAGTGTTGGTCTATTGGAGTGCGGGAAGGCCCTGCAGAGGGATCTGGACAGGCTGGGTCAGTGGGCTGAGGTCAGTTTTATGACATTTGATAAGGCAAAGTTCTGCGTCCTGCGCTTGGGAAACAACAACCCCAGGCATCACTACAGGCTGGGGCAGAGTGGCTGGAAAGCTGCCTGGCAGAAAAGGACCTGAGGATGCTGATCAACAGCAGCTGAACATGAGCCAGGGTGTGCCCAGGTGGCCTAGAAGGCCAACAGCATCCTGGCCTGTATCAGCAACAGTGCAGCCAGCAGGGCCAGGGCAGGGATTGTCCCCCTGTACCTGCCACTGGTGAGGCCACACCTTGAATCCTGTGTTCAGTTCTGGGCCCCTCAAGACAAGAAGGACATTGAGGTGCTGGAGCGAGTCCAGAGAAGGGCAACAGAGCTGGTGAAGGGTCTGGGGCGCAGCTCTGATGAGGAGCAGCTGAGGGAGCTGGGGGTGTTTAGTCTGGAGTAAAAGAGGCTCAGGAAGGACTGTATCACTCTCTGCAACTGTTTGAGAGGAGGCTGGAGGGACGTGGAGGTTGGTTCAAAGGAGTCAGCAGGTTTATCTAGAGTCAGCAGTACTTTCTTTTATCGTTACGGAAATAATGTTCCTCATGTGATACGACATAGCCTTAAGGTGTGAGGTTGGATATTAGGAAAAGTTTTTTCATCAGTAGGGTTNTGATGGATGGAGCTAAATCCAGTTGGTCACCAGTGTTGCTCCCCAGGCTCAGTAGTGGAGCATGTCCTGCTTAATATCTTCATCAATGATCCGGACTGGGGTCAAGGGCACACTTAGTCACGCTTGCAAGTGACCAAGTTGGGCAGGAGTGTTGGTCTATTGGAGTGCGGGAAGGCCCTGCAGAGGGATCTGGACAGGCTGGGTCAGTGGGCTGAGGTCAGTTTTATGACATTCGATAAGGCAAAGTTCTGCGTCCTGCGCTTGGGAAACAACAACCCCAGGCATCACTACAGGCTGGGGCAGAGTGGCTGGAAAGCTGCCTGGCAGAAAAGGACCTGAGGATGCTGATCAACAGCAGCTGAACATGAGCCAGGGTGTGCCCAGGTGGCCTAGAAGGCCAACAGCATCCTGGCCTGTATCAGCAACAGTGCAGCCAGCAGGGCCAGGGCAGGGATTGTCCCCCTGTACCTGGCACTGGTGAGGCCACACCTTGAATCCTGTGTTCAGTTCTGGGCCCCTCAAGACAAGAAGGACATTGAGGTGCTGGAGCGAGTCCAGAGAAGGGCAACAGAGCTGGTGAAGGGTCTGGGGCGCAGCTCTGATGAGGAGCAGCTGAGGGAGCTGGGGGTGTTTAGTCTGGAGTAAAAGAGGCTCAGGAAGGACTGTATCACTCTCTGCAACTGTTTGAGAGGAGGCTGGAGGGACGTGGAGGTTGGTTCAAAGGAGTCAGCAGGTTTATCTAGAGTCAGTAGTACTTTCTTTTATCGTTACGGAAATAATGTTCCTCATGTGATACGACATAGCCTTAAGGTGTGAGGTTGGATATTAGGATAAGTTTTTTCATCAGTAGGGTTGTCCAGCACTGGACAGGCTGCCCAGGGAAGTGTTGGAGTCACCCTCCTGGAGGTATTTAAAAGATGTGTAGATGTGACGCTTACTGACATGACTTAGTGGTGGACTTGGCAGCGCTGAGTGAACAGTTGGACTTTATGATCTTATAGGTCTTTTCCAACCTAAATGATTCCATGATCCTGTTCATCCTGCAGGCTCTCTCACAGCAGGGCTTTGTTTTGCTTTTGTGGTTTTTGATTCTTTAGGAACAAGTGGTTTAAGGCTTCATTTTGGTAATGCAGAACAGTGTTTTCATGCATGGTTTATCTAACAAGACTGAGAATGTCACTATATTGGAGGAGAAATATTGTGAACTGCTAATAATCACAGTCTCACAGCCCATTTTACAGAGAAGCACAAAGCTGGATGGAATGGAGTAAATTTAAAACCAAAGAAAAGTAAGCAAGTTAGTTTTCATTTATACACCCATTCTAGTAGAATTGGGAGCATTAGCTAATTGGAAACCAATTAGAGAGTATAGTCCTAGAAAGACTAGTCACAAATGTTGATTTCTAAACTGTAGTTTCTAACTGAGAAGAAAAAAAATAACATCTGTAGTGGAAAAGCAAGCAAAAAGCTTGCAAAAAGTTAAATTGTTTCAACAATTGCTAGGACTGGATTCATAATAATTTCCTGCATTGCTGGATTTCAAGGTCTTTAATGAGCTCTCTGGCCTTTGGACATTATGGTAGCTATTGTCCTTTACTTGTATGACATGGGTAGAAAACATTAAGCAACACAAACACGAGTTTGCCAGAAGAGATTAAGTTAAATAAGTTCTGCTGATCCCATAAGATACCCTATCATTAACCAGAATTTTGTATGGAGGAAGAATTGAATCTGGGTTGCATTGTTCAGTCAGTGATTTCTGACAATTAGTCATGATTGTCTCATTCAGGGACTTGTAATTGCTTTTATTGCCAGGGTGCAAATCATCCTCATTTTCATCTACCTTGCTTTTTATTTCTTCCCTAAAATAGAAATCTCTTAGGATCATTGGAAGAAATGTACTCTTTAAAAGTGTTTTCTTCTTGCTTGTTCAGTGATTTGTATTGGTGAACTACAAGGAGAAAGTAATGATTTTTTACAGTATTTATTTATTTATGTCCCATGTTTTCAGTGGACAGTATAAGAGAGCCTGCATTATGTTTCACTATGATTAAAGAAAGAGACTTTTTTGATTAGAAAGTTCTGAAAAATGAGGAACTCCATAAGCTGAATAATTTTCATTCATTCTAACAGAAAATCAGCCTTTACACCATGGGTTTTTGTAGCCTCTTGAGCCCTGGCTTGGATTCTACATCAGAACCAGCTAATGCAAATCACTTGAACTTTAGGGTCAGCTGAGTCCAGCTTGTTTGCTTCTGTGAGATTTCTGTTGTGATAGTTCACTACCAGTTCAGTTAGCACTGGGTAGATTTTAGAAGACTCTTTACTAATAGATCTGTGCTGTTTTGGAAAAGTTATTCCTAGTTCCACTGTATATGTCAAGGAAATAAAAATATATGAACCTAACCCCCTTGAAGCAATAGAAAATACTTACAAAAATTCCCAATACAGGTGCAGCTATGCATCTTAATCCAGTTTTTTTGCTTCACTGCAAAATCAAAGATTAATATAAAAAAAAGTGTACTTATTTTTGGGATGAGATTCATCTGATTCCTTGAACAGTTTGGCCTATATAATAATTCTGTCTGTCTTTAGTATTCTGTCCCTTCTGTTCTCTGTGCTTTGGATTTGTGTCTAGTAAATAATATGCAGAAAGCCATTCACTTTGTTTTTTGTACTGTTATTTTACTTTAAAACCAAACACAAAGTGCACTATATGCTGTATCTTTCATACAAGAGACTTCACACTGCTTTTTGCAGCAGCTGTGGTTTATCAGGGTGTGCTGGTGCTCTGTGCTGTGGGGTCTCAGTCCTGAGCAGTTCCCCTCTCCTCTTGGTCCTTAAATCACTTTCTGCCTCTCCCACTTCCCCATTTTGATCACCATTAAAAAAAGAGATGAGCTGCTGCCCTCTAAGTAGGGCAGTGTATTGGTCTGTGGAGCAACATTTACTCCTTGGTGGATACGTGAGGACAAACTGCAGAGTTCCACTTGACTCTACTTAAGCCATTGTCACCTATTGTAAGTGACACCTTTTCATGAATAGTAATTGGCAGCCACATCTGACTTCTTTGTAATTTGCTTTTGGTGTTTAAATCCTTATATTTCTTCATATGTTAAATGCCTACTCAATTATTAAAAGCAAGTGTTCTGAGGATAAGTTGATGTGCATTAATCAGTGCCAAATATGCCTCATGTTCACAGCATACAGTGGGTTTGGGAGACTGCAATGGCATTTTGAATTCAAGTTTTAGCATAATTACACTTCATGCCCTCAGTGGTAGCTTTACCTATGAAAAGGTAGGAGGAGGATCAAGTGACATTGCATTGTACATCTGTTTTGAAGGCAAAATGCATTCTGGAGTTGGTTACTTTACACTCAGGCATAGAATAACCATGGCTGGTTGAGCCAAAATCTTTCTTAGAGACACCTTATAACTTTTTAATATATCTTCAATTATTCACACAGTGATTGTCTGAAGGTTCCAGTTTTTTCCAAGGCTTCATTAAGTAAGCTTTTCTTTCTGTGTCTAAAAGAGTCAAAGCTGGAGGCAAACTAAATTTCTCTTGATCTACTTGCTGTGACGGTCTGGCAGACTTCTGGCATTTCCTGATGAAGACTTCTGGTTCCCAGACAGCCTTACCAAGTTCTGCACTCCAGAGTTGGCTCTTCCTTTGAAGTCCAAATGTGTTTTCCCTGGATCACCATTGAGAACATACTCTTTAGCATGTCTGCTGTGAATGATGATTTGGCTTTGTCACCTTTTCATAAAGCTTAATCGTTTTTAAAGGCAAAAGGGAAAAAGTACTAAGTGGTGCTTCCCTTCAGCACCTTCTATACACAAATTGTATACTGTGGCATTTTCAGGTGAGGAGAAGAGGAAACTTCCAAGAATGTGGAACTGCAGTATGGTTAACTGTAATTTGCCTTCCTAGCAGATGTGGAAATCCTTTTTGATCTCTCTACCACTGAATTTCAGTTCTGGCTTGCTATCACAATACAAGCCACATAAGAAACTAAATTATTGGCCTACTAATATAATATATTGCAACCATACTGATGAAGTTATATTCAGTTACCAGTGTTAAGTCATTGAAATTGCACCTAGAGTCCCTGTATGTTGCTTACTTCTCCCCTCAGTTTGCCCCAATATCATTGTTACACGCAGAACCCAGATGTTTGAGGTGACTGCTAGAATTATCTACCTGGTGATCCTTTGGAACATGAGATTCTACAAATACTCTTGTAAATCAATCAGAATCTTTCAAAAAAAAGAAATTACTAGTTCGTTTTCATCTCTGAGTTCCGTTCACGTGGCCTAGGTGGTGATGCCAGAAATTTGTTCAGAAACGCTCAGCATGTCCAAATAGCCTGGGGTAGAGGCACATTCATAGCCAACTGTTGCCAGTTGGGTCATCCCGTATCCCATTTGGACAGTAGGAATGTGGTTTTTTAGCACTACTTTTACAAATATGTTCTAGTTGACAGAGGCATGTGGGATTTTTGTTGGTTTTGTTTTTAAATGGGGAAGAAAGGAAAGACGAAGCCATCTACAGCCATCTTCCTAGCACTGCATCCCTCTAGCTACTTCTGTCACATTGTGTGAGTGTGGGCATCCTGCCCCCTTACTCGAATTGGGAGTATTTTAAGACTTTAAAGTCCTTTTAAAATTAACAGAGGAAATAAATACCTTTCATTACTGGAAGCTATCATTTTGATGGTAAAATTATGCAGAGACCAGGAACACCTCCAAGTTCTGAATATCATGTTTTAGTGTATTTTACATGGCAGCTCTTTTTTTTCTTTTTCTTTTTTTTTCTTCCATGTGCTTTAGGGCAGCTTTTAAGTTGCAGGTATCATTAAGCTGCAGTATCAGCTTGACATGTGTAAACTGCGGCCTGATTGAAAGTAAAGTTGTATTTAGAAAGTGTTCTTCTGGACGTGTGTGCACAGGGAGCCAGTCCACTAATGGAACACCTCATAGACACTGTGCAGGGCACAGCCCCAGATGTCTGGAGGCTTTGGGAAAGGAACTCTCTAGGTGCACTCTCAGGCTGTTCCTGGTCCGTCTGTGTTCCTGCACACTGTCCTGAATGGCTGACCTCAACATGTCAGGGCTGTAAACTCCGGAGAGCTAAATGCAGCAGATGGAAAAATTCCTTCTCCTCCTGTTGCTGTCATGCTTGCTTCCCACTACAGAGCTAACTGAGCCGTCATTTCAGTGCAGATAGCCAGAAACTCAATCCTACCTGGAGCTGGGAGACGGTCTTTAGTGTCAGCCCCGTGTTAACGAATCTGTCAAATTAGCCTGTGCTGACATGGCGCTCTGAGGGCACTTTGTTGTACATAAGGGCTTGTATTGTTTGATCAGTACATAACTGAGAGGGCATTGATGTAAAAAGGTGCCTGTAGAGCAGGGGGAGGGTATCGGGTTAGGTCAGTGTTTGCACTGCTCCGGCATCCGCTGGGAGCAGGAGGGGGAGAGCTGCGCTCAGCCCCAGCTCCCTCCTTAAAGAATTAACAGGCTTCTCTTCAGGAGCCCTTTTTCACTGCATTCCCTCCAATAAACAGAGATGAACAGAAGAAACTGCCCCAGATTAAATATGTTCTTCATCTTACAAGGTCTTTGGGTTTTCCTAAATCTGTTTGAGTCCCTTGTCTTTGCCTTCTTGTCCTGCTGAAAATACATAGTGTCACCAAAGAAAAATGTAGAAGAGAAATGTAAGTCTTTTACACTCTATCCTTAATGAAGTTGCCTTCTGTCCTCAGCCCAGTTATATTTCCATTTCAGAGTCAACATAAGCAAATTTCAAGGTGGATATGGGGGGGTTGTTTGGGTTTTTTCTTTATTGCTGTTGCTTTGTTCATATGAAATTCTTACACAAACGTGTTCTTGTAGATTACTTGGTTTCCAAAAAAAAAAAAACAAAAAACAGTTTAGCGGCAGGTGCTCATATTAGTATCCTTCATGGTTCTTTTTACT